>JAPQLA010000015.1:2339178-2352124 GCA_029822935.1 Naso vlamingii
GAATAAAACTATCTACATTAAATGTTAAGGTACCCGTTCAGGTACTGCACTGAGAGGGTTAGGGTTAGTTATTTAGCCAGGTTAAAGCCATCCTGATCCCATGTTACCATCGGGCGCGGCCAGCACAACCTTAGAAACCAGGGTTAGCTTGTGCATATATTTGATCTTTTAACCTTAGCAGCCAAACAACCAGATATAATGTTAACCTATGGAGGGAATATCACGTGAAACATGAAACAGATGGACGTGCACTTTTTAGGTGACCAAAAACAAGAGTTCAAATGAATGCTAATGTTGCCTAGTGCTAAATATGTCATTCGGCACTTCTTGCTAACAGTTAACCAAATCAATAAGTAAGGTGGTAATGGGTGGTTATATTTAAGCTTTCCTCAAGTGCCTTATTTATTCCTGGCATTACTGCTTATTTCTACTAAGTTAAGTTACCTTGCAACTTCGAACACAGCATGTGGGTTTAATTTGTGCTGTGAAAGACAGACTTTGGCTAAGGCTGGGCACGCTTTGCTCAGTTCAGGCACTTCACCATGATTAGGCGCCAACTTGGACATATTGCGACTTTTTCTCCAACATCCAATATTATCTGAACGCAGCGTCAACTTAAACCTGAGCAATGTTCTAATAACTGAAAACAACATGTACATTTATGAAAAGTCATTTTTCAGATAAAAATAATACGACTTTCTTCAGCCTTATAAAATGAAGCAATAAGCTCTGCGAGGTCATGATTTACAGTGATTTTACAACAGCTAAGGGGTGTTAAGCACTCCCCATCATGCCTAACAACACCCCTTGGCTGTTTTAAAATCACTGTAAATCATGACCTCGCAGGGCTTATTGCTTCATTTAGTCACACGAAATGAAGCTCAGATTTAAACATACTGGCAAACACTAGTTGTTGAAGACCTATTACATAAACCCATACTAGATGGAGCTTCAATAACTGCTGTCTGGTAAGACGTTATTGAGACCAACAGCATCACTTTTTTAGCCGATTTATTTTTCGCTAAGAAAATCGTGACATGAAACAGACAACATTAAACACAGAAATTCAATGCACTAGGAGAAGCTTAAGGAACGAAGTGAAACAAACAAATAAAATAAAATAAAACCGAATAAGGCAAAGATTTTTGGTTTCCAATATGTGGACTACTTAGGTGCAAAACTTGTCAGAACTGGAAAACAGTGAAAATATCCCACAACCCAAACATCCTCCATGAGTCAAAAATGTACTCTAAGTAAGGCAATGATTTAAGGGCTTTACAATTGTAAGAATTCATGCTTTGACCTCATATCATGAACAAATAAATGATACACTACATGAAGATCTGATTTTGGCAAAAAAAATGATAAATACAGCTATTCTAATATGTATTTTACCACATTTTTATTACATCAATATTTGGGCTACTATTGAACACTGCAAGGTTAAATAAATGACTATGACCTCAACTATGCAATGCTAATGTTTAACAGACTGGGACATAGGCTATGATGAAAAAAAAAAGAGTTTTAAATCACAATTCCAAAAAAAGAAAGGGGAAAAAAAAAGCAAATACAAATCAAAGAGATACATGATCCCTCATATGGATATTCATATCTAACAAACATAAAAATGTGCAAAACAACAGTGTAATACAAGAGTAACAGTAGGAAATATGGATGTGAGTTAATGTCTGTCTGGTTTGATCAAATGATTGCCATTTTACTCTTGTATATAATAATGAATAAAAAAGATCATGCAGTCACTATATGCATCCAAAAAATAAATAAAAACATGCAGTTATGCTTTGATGTATGAACATGCCACAAGCCAGAATTCACACCTCAACAATGTCCATAATATTCTACATTGTGAGTGAGCTCATTACATCCAAATGCAAGAGTGTCAATCTCTTATGATAAAAAACAGACTTCGTTTATGTAAATAAAATTGGAAGGTCACAGTTTTTAAGACTTTATGATTGTGGATTTTGTCATGAAATCATTCATCTCAACAGTTTTCTCCAATCTAACTGCACCATACAGGATGGTGGAGGGATTTCTTTTTTTTCTCCAGACTAACAGAGAGACAAGCTGAGTTTAAAAAACTTCCACTATGATTAATGCCATAGGAAATAAGCTTGGAAAAATGACATCCTTACAGAAATTTTTCTTTGTCAGAGCAGGGAAAGCACAGGTGGAACTAATAGCATTATCTTACTTGATGAAATGGTTTTGCTTTAATTAAGTGTCCCAGTGACAGTGAGCCGGAACACATCACTTTAATGGAAAGCAGTCATGATGGTTATTAGTTCAATGTGTTTTTGACAAGCTATCCAGCATTAGAAATGATGATGGTATATATGCATCAACAGGTGACATTAACCACAACCCCTTTTATTGTTCAATTTTTTTAATTATACTTCTTAAATGTTTGGATTCAGCATTCAAACTGGTGTAAACCTAAATTGATGAAGGAGCTAGGGAAACTGCTTATAAAAAAATTTAATCTCAAAATCAGACAAGTTTAAGAAGGTGATAATTCATGTTAAAATGACTGAAAACAGAAAAGCAAAGGGCATCATGTGTCCTATTTTCATATCAGCACAAATAGTAACACGAGTCAATGCCCAAAATCTTCCAACTCTGACTACCCTGTCGTTTATACATTTCTTTGATTTTCTTGGCCTCGTGCACATGGTGCAAAAGTAAGAGAGGCAACAAGTCCAAAGTAGATGATGCATTGTACAGCAAAATGCTGCTTTTTAGGAGGGGGAGGGATTTGTTGTGTTTTTTTTACACTGCAGTAAGATGGATTAATGTGTTAAACAGCGCTCTCCACTTTTGTCACCAATACGCCATATGAGAGAATATCAGTCAGACAACGCTGCTGCAGTTGATGGAAAATCAAATCAAGGCCGCAGCAAGCAGACTGGCAGGTCTCACCTGCCAGCTGCGGCGCCTTGCAAGTCTGCAAACTTCGTGACAGACAAACACAAAAACACATTGCTGGCTCACAATAAAGATTCAGCCTAGGCTTTAATGTTGGTTTTTCCATGAATTTTTCACATTATTTGTATGTCACCACAAATGTAATTTTAGCTGTAAAAACAACATAGTCTAGTTTTTGCTGCAGATTTGTGATTCCTCACATTTGCAGCTTGGTGAGGAATTGTATGCATCACTGTGATTAGCACAGCTCCTAAAAAATGTATGAGACATGTAAGTGTTCTGACCGAGATGAGCAAAACCCACTTCACCCAATCTTTCTGTACAATACACACTCAACCCACATACATTAGCAATAATAGCAGATGCACTTGGATACGCCCTAATTGGTCTTGTGCACATGACCTACAGCTTGTTCAGTCTTTGACAGTGCAACAGGAAAATAGAGCCCTATGAGTTTATGGTATCTTACGCACTTATTGTTTCTTATGAATGCAATATATGTTTCGATAAATAAGTGGACAGCATTTTGGAATGGAAGCTTCTCAGATAATAAATATTAATAATAATTTGTCACATTTCTGTACAGTGCACAAGTCCAGCACTGAGTTCACTCAGGCCTGTTGCGTCGTCTGAGGCCTGATGCAGGCTGCTCTGCTCCGACTTCCTCAATGTTTGTCTCATATGAATCCTCCAGCGAGGGCATGAGCTCGGAGTCCTTCAATCCATCTTCCTCATCTTTATCGTCTTCCTCCTCTTCCTCCACATTCCCGCCTTCCTCTGCTTCCCCTTCAGATTCCTCTTGTATGAGCTCCTTCATCTCCTCACCCTCTTTTGCAGCTTCTTCTTTAGCTTCCAAACGCTTTTGATAGACTTTTTCAGAACCCTCCGCTGTTTCTGCTGAGCTCCGATTTTCCACCAGCGAAGCCTCCACTGCAGGGGTGTCGCTGGCTCCGAGTGACTCTATGAGGTCATCCAGATTACGCCCGCAGGATGCCTCTGAAAAAAAACAAACAAGTGATATAAAGTGAACAATATGTTTGATTGTTAATCAGCAGTACAACTACATGTTTAAGTTCTCTAATAAAAGTTGATATTACATACAGTTCAGTCACAGTCTCAAGAAAGAAGAGCTTGACACAAACAAATTAAGGCCCGGCAATAAAGAAAGCCTGGTAAAAAACTCTGAGGACAGTTAGCACAACTTTTGTTATAACAACTGAAACATACATAATTCAGAATAAGATACATTTTCTTATTGCTAATTCCATCAGCATAAAAGTATTAGGATATCATACAGTGTCATACTGCACTGTCTACTGTCACTGTCACTGTCTATCATACAACATACTGCAGTGTCTCTTACTATTAATTCATTTCTGTCACTTCCATTATGCTCTTTTTTTCACTGCTGTTAATGTTTTGTTTATTGACAGTAGTCAATAACACTTAACACTTCCTGCCGACACGAGTTAAGTGAAAGAATTCTATTTGACCTGCCAAATGCGAAGTATCAGTACAAGAAGTGTTTGGTCAGCAGATGAGCAACAGCAAATTGAAAGCAAACAGGAAATAATTAGGGAATGAAAACAGTGTTTCGATGAGGTTGGAGAAACCACGGATGCATTAAGCATCTGAAACCTACAAAGACAAAGAAACACGTGGATATAGTTTTATATTTTTTCCAATCCTGACCTTATTCTTTCACTAAGTATCAAGTGTTACACATCATATGATTCAGAGGAACCTACCCTTTAAGGTAGGTTATTACATTCAACTGAACTGTAGTGAGAAGCATGTTTGTTTCCATTATGTTCAGTTTGAGCCCATCGTCTGGAATTTTCTATTGAAAACAAACAGTTCAGCAACGATTGGCTTGTCTTTCGATAGAGGTGTGATAAAAAAAAATTTAATAGCTATAGTGTTTGATTGGAATTTTTTAAAAAAAACAACCCAAAAACCCTGCATTTTCTGAGAAGAAAATAAAGAAAGGCAACACAGCTATGTATCATATGAACTACCAGGGATTTGATGTATAAGGACCCGTTTACAAACAGCTATATCTGTCCTAGAAACCACTGTCACTAACCCACCACTTCCCAGCACCCTGACAGCACTTTTCTACCCAAAAAAGAACTACATGGACAGGGGACCGAATGGAGTACAATTACAGCAAGTGAAAAGGAAATCTGTTTGAGCTCGGCTGATTTTTATCAGCTGACGTTAGCTTATCACAAACACTTTAGTATGAAACCCTGATAAGCAACAGGAAAATAGCTGCTCAGAAATCCCAAGAATGTAGCAACATTAATTTAGAAAGTAATTTAGAAAGAGGGAGTGTTACTACCCATAGTTTGATACACAGCTCTGAACTACAGGTTGAAAAAGCCAAGTTCTTGCATCAGACACGGCTGCAAATTTGTGTTTTGATCTTTTTTGCAAATCAAACTTCAACCGCAATCATGTGTAAATCAGATGCAAAACACTTGTTGGAGATGTGTCTCACTGCGGCTGCTGAAGCTGAATTTTAAATACTGGTTACACACAACAAGATACGCAGTACTGATGCCAAACCGACAGTTTGCAAGCTGCAAAACTGAGGCGTGACTGCATTTCCAGTATCTCATTAACTAGTATGTAGTTTGCCATTTTGTGCTTTTATCAGAAAATTGCACCACTTGTTGGGGAACTATATGTTCACATGTCAACACTATTACTTCAGGTCTGTCATGCCGAAAGCTTACTGAGTCAGCTAACAGTGTGAGTAGCAATTCCTGAAATCAGATTTGACAAAAAATTGAATTAGTCTGCAGTGTGAACAGTCATAGAGGTCATCAGCCCACCGTTGATGTTCAGAGGCGGACAGTCCATTCCTCTCTTCTTCATCAGGTATCGGATGGTTTGAAGTTGAGACATGATCTCATTCTTCTGATCCTGGGCCACTGACTTCACACTGAAGAGAAATAAGAAGTGAAAACTACATGAGGATGAAAACAAATTGATTTCAGAGGAACTACTTCAAGCACGTAGAAGAAACACTGGCCATTAACTAGAGCAGACAGAAACATTAATAGCTGACGACCGAAACATATCCTCGTTTGCTGATCAATCTGTAAGCTAGGGCCCATTTCATATATTGGTTTGCCAGTATTATTGGCTGATATTGACCTATCCCAGATAAATCAATATTGGCATAAATGTTTACCGATATGTGCCAATATCAAAACTGCTTTTTAAGGCCAGTAAAATGCTTGGATTAGTGATTTTAAATGGTGTTATAATCCAGCTTGTCCAGTAGAGGGTAGCTCGTTATTTAATAACTAATAAGTTTCTACTGTTCAGTGCACTGATGTTTGGAATAAAGTTTGTTAAAATGTAAGATATTCTGCCTCCATTTTATATCTTTCTCACAAGTGTTTGATAACCACGTACAGCCGATTTTACATAAATAAAATATCAGCTGATGTATCAGATATGGGAATTTTCATGCTATCTAATATCAGCATTGGTGTCGGCATCGGCCTGAATAAAACATATCGGGTGGACCTCACTGTAAGCATACTAATTAGCTTTGCATGGTAGTTCGTTTAACAAGTTGTTTGGTTTGTTTGGTGGCTCAGCAGGCATGCTAATTAGCCTAGCATATTATTGGCATGCCAGTAGACCTGACATGGTGTGGCAGACAGTGTTGACTGGAGCATATGAATTGTTGCTTGTTAAGCTGAATTAGCTGAGGGTAATTAAAAGGCTCTTGCTTGGTGGGTTGAGCGGCACGTTACCAGTGGTAGCAACATGATGGCTTGTTAGACATGGTGTTAGCTGGTTGCTAGAGCGACAGCGTTAAAGCAAGCTTAAAGATTATGTCAGATCAAGATTAAAGGATATTTGCATATCGAGGGGAGTCTAAGAATAGGTGAAAGACTTCATTTTAACATGATTACTGAGCTTCTATAATGATCACTCAACTATTAGCACATTTTATTGCGTATTGGTACCTGACAGCGTGAAGAATCTAACTTACATATCGTGATGTCAGAACATTTGGAGGAATTTGATTGGATCATTGAAAAGTGGGACATATTATTACGAACATGGAGGATTACTGTGATAGGGGCTAACTTTAGCCTTACTTTACTCTGTAATCGGAGATGCTCACTATCACACACTGGGCGTGGACGCACAGGTCTTTGCCCCCTTTCACATGCACTCACGCCATGCACCCTGTTTCTCATGCCATTGAATCGAAAACATTAAAAAAACAAACAAACAAACAAACAGGGACCCGTAAATAGCAGGAGAGGGATGTGTCAAGCTGCCAGCAACATCGTTTGGACTTCCCTCAGAATTTTTTAAAACAAAAGCTCTAAAGGCAGCTCCACCTAACAACTGTCTGCCTGACACGGCTTTTATTTTGAAAGCAAATTGCCAAGCTGCAACAGAACATGACCTTACATCGCAACATTGGAGGACTAGAAATTTGAATTCCATAAACAATTTTATCAGGTGGTAAATATGCTACTGCTAGAAACTGTTTTGGGCAAGATAATGAAAGTCACGTGACATTTTTTAAACATTTTTTAAAATGTGACTGAAATTTTGATACAAAAAAAGAAACTAAAAAGAAAAAAGAAACTAAATTGTTGGATTTCTCTGGCTAATGTACTTAAGTAGGTGAACAATATGACCACGGAAGTGATCTAGAAAGAAATTTTTCATTTCAGGTGGACGTCAAGAAAGTTTCAGGCTTCAGTTTCTGTTAAAACCAATGGTAAATGATAGTAGTGAAATCAAATAAATAAATACAAAATAATTAAAATTATCTTACACAAAATCAAACCACCTTCACATGTATTGCTCACAACAAAGAAACACCACAGTTGTGTCTTGTCACCATCATGAAACAATCTTGTGAGTATCTTGTCATAAATCCTTTCAAGGTTTTGGCTTAAAGGATTCTTCTTGACTTTGAAAGAAGAGGTATGACTAAATCAATAAATAAATAAAGTCAGCATAGAACCAACATTCCCTTTTACATTTTCACAAGTTTATAAAATTAATAACACATATTATTGTGTATGTTATTAGTTATCAGCACTTCCTGTTGAAGAATACACATGGATGCACATGGAACTATCACTTGATTACTTTGAGGCTAAAGAAATGCGATGGCTTCCAGGCAAGTTCTGGAAATACAGGGAGTGTCTTTTTTATATGACTTCTCGGCAAATTAAAGAAAGTGTAAGTGCAGTGCATTGTGGCTGTTGTACATGTTCTTCCTTTTGAGCCAAAGGGAATACTCAAGCCATAGTTCTTAGTTTTCTATGGTTATGTGGTGCACATTTCAAAAATAATTGCTTCTTTCTCCTGTGTAGAAATCCCAGTTTTGTGAGGAAAAAAAAAATTGACACTTTGGGCGATGCAAATATTTGCTTTCTCGCTGAAAGTTCTGTCTCTGAATTTTTATTAACTCTTAACCTTAAATTAAGGTGTAGTTTGTAGATATCTTTTTTAATTAGAATAAAAAATCATAATACAATCATGTAGAAGTACTGAAAAAAATGTGTCTTTTTGTGTAATTCTTCAAATTTCAAAGAGCCACAACTTTTTTCCCCCTATATTTATCTCATAGTATTTTCTACGGTCTCAACACTGAAAACTGTCAATTGTATTTCTAAAATTAAAACAGATCAAAGGCAATTTTATTTTGCAGGCCTGCTAAAAGTCAAGGGACAGAGACAGTTGGGGACAGTAAAAATAGGATCATGTTTCATAACCACAACTGTTTACACAGACTATGAAGACAAGGCATGACAAACACATGGACACCAAAGCGCGTACAGGCTGAAAGTGCTCATCACTCACCAGTTAGTGAGCGGGTCCAGCTGGGTGAGGATGGAATTGAGCATCCTCTCTGTCTGTGCGAGCCTTTGTTCCAGCTCATTCAACTGGTTTTCTGCGCAAAAACAAACACATACATACAAAAGGCATAAAAACAACATATCTGAATTACTCACGCTAACCAAATATATGCTTGAACAAAGAAAAACTGATATGCAAACAGAAATCCCTGTGCATGCGATACACACCTGCCTCCACTGACTTCTTGGCTCCTTTTGCAAATTTGTCCTTTTGTGCCTTGTCATCAGCAGACTTGATCTGTGAGTTGAAAGAGCAAACTGCTGCAGATTTTGCACCCCCACTGCCATTGTCCTTTAAAATGTAATTTGGTGTTGCAGGTATCTTTGCTTACCTTTAAAAACTTGTAGGCTGCAAACACTCCGACTCCAATGGCGTAGAGAGGCATCAGTGTGAACACATATCCCTTGTTGCTGTTGGATTTGTACTTGTCACTTTTCAACTCTTGCTCCATCAGCTTCTTCATCTGCTGCATGTTCTCAGGGGTCTGAGATGAACCGGGGGCATTGATATTGATGGGCTGACCTCTCACTGCACCGGGGCCCGGACCTGCTGTCACAACATCATGAGGACAAACATGGGAACAGGTGCTAAGGCAGGTTTTCAACCCTGTCCTCACATCATAGTAGACCAGTATTAGAATCTGTCTTTTGAACTGAAAGTTATGGAATGGTGCACGCGAGTACAGAGATGAATTGGTATTTAGGGGGAGCACAGAGGAACTTTTCCTCTCCTGCAAATCAATAGCCGGGTTTCCATCACCTTGTTTTTATGTGCATTTTGAAGTACTGCAACGGAAAAGGATGATGGAAACACCATTTAAAAAAAAATTTTTAATCCTCTAATTCGCAAAATAGTTTTTTTTTTTTACTCGCTTGAGGTGGTTTATGACTTAAGCAAAAAAAGAGTTAATGCGCCAATTGGGAGATGGAAACACATTTGCCTAATAAGTTGTGACGTAGCGAACACTGAACTCACGTGACGGATGTTTACGCTGACGTCTTTCCAGTTTTCCCCATGATGTGCAGCAACATGGCTGCCAGCAACAACAACACTAACAGACACATGTGAACCGATGAGGAGACCAACAATTTTAAGTAATTCCTGCAGACATCTCCCCATTGCCAAGTTGTACGTTGCCAGGGCGACTGCTTGTTTTGTTTCAAGTTTGTAACCTCTACTTCCTCTACATTTTATTACAGCCTTGTTATGGTCCATTGCCTGTGCCGCCATCTTCCGTCAAAACTAGCGTAGTTTATCCACTTCAACCACCTGATGGAAATGCATCTAATTCGCTGCTCCAAAAAACGCCACCTGAGCGCTTGTGGGGAAAAACAGCTGGGAGCACCTGACAGTCCCATTCGTCAAGTCAAGTCAAGTCAGTTTTATTTATATAGCGCCATATCACAACAAATGTTATCTCATGACACTTCACAAATAGCAGGTTCACACCGGATTCTCCTCAAAAAAGTGGGGAAACGCCCGCAAGAGCACAGCAACGTGGCTGTGGGAGTGGGAGGCCATTAAAGAGCACTGCGACTCTGCATTTTGAGCATCTTTTTCTTTTTCTTTTATGTGCGCCAAAGATGACAGCTGATCACATCTGGATCAGCTGTCAGTCAGCTCAACAGCTGTTTGTGTCTGCACACATCAGTACTGTAATATCAGGCTCTCAGTTATCAGTTTCTCTCTCTGTAATGTTACCCGATCAATAAACATCTGCATCGAATAAAAAGCTGCATGCTGTATTTAAACTGTGTCAAGCAGAAGCACACAAATAATTTCTACTAAAAAGAAATGCTTATATTTTTGACTTATTAGTATTGTCTGTTTTCTTGAAGTCCTGATTTTGAAGTCATTATTTCTTAACCTAGAATAAGGTGTCTTTTAAACGCTGGGATTTATTTATCAAAGCTCAATGGTCAGCCTAACAAAAGACCCTTTTTTTGATGATGTTAAGTGTGGCCCCGAAATTTTCTGCTTCTGCTCCGAAAAATTTTCACTCAGGGGCTACAGCGCTCCCAATTTTTAAAAAAAGTTAGTCTGGAGCCCTGCCTTAATGTCAGGCATCAACCTCACGTCTATGCACGTATGGTTGAAAAAAACAGGCCGCACACGCTGTGCCCAAGTTGAACATTTTTAACTTGGGCATGAGGGCGCAAAAGCGCACATGCCACCCTCGTGCTGCACTCAGCTCGGCGCAGACCCGTTTGCTCTCTTGCCGCGCAAACACATACGCAATGAATGGGTGTGATGGGACGGTGCAAGTATGCACTTTGCACGTTCTCTGTGAAACTGGCTGAAACGAATGCGCAGCATTTTTGGCATAGACTTTTTCTAGAAATACCGATAATTGCAGTGAAAGATTCTTGCACACATTTCTGTTGATGCAACTTTTTTGAGCGCAGTAATCTTTCTTAATGGGCCCCAAGTTATACCAATGTTATGATGTAGAATGACTATTACAAACTGTAATATAACATAACTATTAGAGTCCAATTTTACCGTATTGGCCAAGTGCGCATCACACAGAAGAAATTTCACCTCAGGTTTTCTTTGCTCTTGCTGTATTTTTACAGTAACAGACATATAACTAAGAACAAGGGACACAAAAACTGAACAAATACATTAAAGGTGGAGTCCGTAGCATTTGTAAACACAACAGCCGTTTGTAAACACAAACATTCAAACTGGGCCTCTCCTCCCAGCTCAACGCACCAGAAGTATCGTAACTTAGCTTGTAGGCTACTGCATGCACTGCTTACCTAATGTTACACAGCAAGCTACACTGGAATATTACATTTTTTTAACGGAGAAGTCGATAATGTACAAGTTAAAAAGCTAACCGCCAGTTTTTAGCACCTACCTGTCCATCACAAAGTAGCCCAACTCTGCATCGTTCTTTCCAGCCTCTCTTTCAGTGCTCCAAAACGCCTGAAAGCCAAACTGAGAGTCACTCTCGCTCTGGAACAAGTTTCATCTGCTTGCTCAGAAGGACTATATTTGCTTTTCTTTTCTTTCTTTTCTACGCCCACATTTGTAACTTTCTCTGGTCTGGACGGTGTCCAGTAGCTGTGCTACGTTGTGCTCTCACGCTATCATTACTTAAAAATTGAGTGCACGTCTACATCACTCTTTATGGTAACTCATCCCAAGCAGGTCCTGAGTCAGCCAAAACATCAAAATACAGGCAGAGGACAGCGTGTCTCCATAAACAGTCACTACCACACATATACAGAGGCCCAGAAGTGATGATTGAGCAGCATTACTTTTGTATATGTCTATTTTTTTTTTTTTTTAGTAAAATCCTACTGACTCCACCTTTAATAAATGGTAAAATTAGAGAATGTCCGTGTAGGGTGGTACTGCAATAACATGTGAAAAGTAAAAAGGTATACATATTAAGGAGTGGGACATAAAATCAATTCTGAAAAGCATCAAGATACATAAAAAACTGCAGAAAGACACATAAGTGGACTTGCTGCTGTTGAGTCATACGTAGCTACTTGGTTAGTTACATGTCATGTGTAGTGACTTATGTTGAATTTTTGACACATCCAGAAGAAATACCTGTAATGTTGTGGGGGCGCTAAATTGCACAGAATGTTGCTTATAAGACTTTTGCTTACATGTACTTATTCACTCATATTGTTAGATTGGATTTTATTGGCGACATATCTGAAGAGAACTGTTTTCAAAGTTGGATGTAGGCATCATTATTGTTTAATACTCTTGTTGCATTATACTGGACTTGGGTTATGCACTTCAGGTCAGAAGTTCATCCACTCTTCAGTGTCCTGCATAGGCACCCCTCTTTTAGCTCACTCACAGTTCATATGTTTCTCGTATTTGCATTAAGTATTTCAATGACTTTTGAGTATTTGTAACTAGGGCTGCACATTAATCAAAATTTAAAAGAAATCGCAATATGACCTACAGCAATTTTTGAATCGCAGGGGGAAGCAATATTTGTTATAGGTGAAACGTGTGTCAAAATACCACTAAATTCAAATATTGTGGCGCTGCAGGGTTGTCCGGGCCTACACATCATATTCTACAGACTTAAGAAATCATCTTTGTTTGG
>JAPQLA010000015.1:2571858-2583209 GCA_029822935.1 Naso vlamingii
GGTGTCAGGTATAGGTAGTTTTTCTATGACAGGCTGGTAGACAGGTGAGTGAGGATCTATAGCTGTCCTCAACGATTACCTGATTTTGAACAAAGTATCATGCCTTGTTTTATCTGCCATGGTATTGACTCTAAAAATGGCATCCATGTTCCCTGAGAATGAATTGTCATAACTTGAGTGACAGTTTGACTTTATTTCCAGTGCTAAACAAACAATTTAATGCTTACTTCTTGTTTTTAACCAAATATCAGTAAAGTGAATGGCACTCCCATCAGTCTCAGCTGTATTTTTGTTTAATGTTTATTAACAACTGTTGGCATGTTATCAAACTAGGTCACAATGGTGAAGAGTGCCAACAATACACCTGATAAACATCAGGCTGTTAGCATTGTTTTTGTGAGCATGTTGATTTAGCTCAGAGCTTTGTTGCGCCTAGTTAGAGCCTCGCCCACATTCTTATCGTCAGCTAGACTGTGTGACGGTTGAGAACAAAACACAGCTTTCTTGCTGATAATCTGTTTTGTTATTTCAACTGACCAGCAAGGAGTCTTTTTCATAAACTAAGACACAGTAACACACAAGCTGCAATACATCTGATACCATGCTGTGCAAACAATACATACGCTGCAGACAGCAAGTCACATGCGGACGGACGTATCTAGTCTTACACAAAGGCAACGAGGAGATCGTGTAAGCCTGAGATTAGCCTCACAACAAAGAAGCTTTGACCTATAGCCATCTTCCCCTGTACTCTTCTCCTCCCACTCTTAGTGTATGAACTGTTAGGCACTTGAAAGAATAAAAGGCTCATAGGTCTTGTTGCTATCCACATGACAAATTTAGTAAGAAAAGGATGTTTTGGTGGGTTCTTGGTTCTGTCCTCATGAGAGTCACTCACACAGACAATGCACACATACAAAAGCAGCAGCAGCATGAGTCGTCACGAGGGTGGGGAGTAGGGGTACATTTCAAGAGACCAGGTACAACTAAGACAACAAACAAGTCAAGCTGCTGCTCTAGCTGAAACACTAATAAGCACTGCCTTGTCAGCAGGTACTACTTCATACCGTACCTTGCTTCCCTTTAGGCTAAAACTGAAATGTCAGGACTCTAATTGGCCAAATCATGCTAACATCCCTCCTGCTTTAGATCCGGGTTGTATCAGTCCAGGCAAGCCTTCGGCCATCTGAGCAGAGCTCACCCGCCAAGGCCAAGGTATTCTTCATCATCCTCGCCCTGTCCTTTACTTCCACAGACTCCGCGATATCATATCTCCTCCTTCAAGCCTTGTCTCTCTCAGCACTCAGACCTCCTGGGGCTCAGCCATTCATTGGATGAGCACGTAGGTGGAAGAAGGAACGCTGGATTGGCACTGGCTGAGGGTGCAGATAAAACCAGCCTCTTCCATGTTGTTAACCCCGTCTGCAGAGCATAATCCCCGAGGCTGAGCTTAAATCCATGTTGACCCCACCTGCTCTCACGCTCTTATACTTCCTTTCCTTCCACCCTGACTTACTTCCCTTTATTTTACATATTCTTCATCTCTCAAACTTTTTATTTCCTTGTTTTTATTCTCTTTCTCACATCCTTAACTATCCTATCCTCCTGATTATATCATTCTATCCTTCCCCTCTCTCTCACTCTTGGTACAGGCAGATTTTCTGTTTACCTGGAAAGAGGACAGCAAGTCAGTAAAAGGCGGTTAAAGCGAGAGCAGCCTCAAAGCCGATTGAGGAAGCCTTGTCAAACAACCTCCTGGGTTTATTTTTGTTCTCCGTGAGTCATAAAGAAAAGAAGGCTCACTTAGCAGCCAGACCACAGACACCAGACTTTGTCTGTGCATATGTGATGACGCAACTAAACTCAGAATACATTTAAACAATCCAAACAACACTTAACCTGCACTGTGAAAGCAGTGTGGATCCTAAACTAACAATATACATCCATTTAGCATAAGTAACAGTTCTGCTACTCTTTATTAGAGTCCAACAATACTGTAGTTCCAAGGCCACTGATATTTGATTGACACTTAAGGGTTAAAACACACAAAACTGTTTAAAAATGATTTTACTTATATACGGAGAGCTCAAGAACTCTTAATGAAAGATTAATTAACACCAAGTATTGATCAGAAAATTACTTTTGCTGAATGTACTGAAGCTTTCAAGCATATCGCCACAACCTGATTACAGTTATGGAGGGAGATGTGAGACAATGAACATATGTAAAAGTAGATGTTTTGCAAAATTAAGACTTGTGGTCCAGCATTATTAAGTCATTCAGGTCACCCCCAGTGAGTGTATGAGCTGCTGCCAAGATAAGGTTTGAATCTGTAAGCTCACTCAATGTTATGACAGGTGATAAAAAATAAAGTTTCTTCTTCTTATTATTATGATGATGATGTAATTCAGAGGGTATATAGAGGGTTTGATCTTGCTGATTGAACCCAATGGAAACCAGGATTGTTGAGAGTGAGTAATTGTGCATGATTATAGCAAACTGGTCAATCATACGTGAGTCACTTCAATCCTGGGTTACAATTAAATATACAGTATGTTTCAACAGACGCTGTTCTCTAGATTTCCTGCTTGTTTTTTTACTGAGCAGCATGATCAGTAAAAATGATAATAAGCTATCGAAATAACTAAAAAACAAATAGCGTCATGCTCGACCTTCACACCTTTTCTGTGAATTTTCACACGTACCCTTCAATTTCCTCTCTGATCATATGTGATAGAGTCAGTGTGACAGTAGTCACCTTGTGACTGTGGCGTCTGCATCTTTTGGTGAAAAGCTGAACCCCAAATTAAGAATCTTTATCTTTAAGAATTTTTAAACATTGGTCAAGAAAAACAAATCAGGGCACTGGCGTCATCGCTTCTACGCAAGACCAAGGGCTAGCAGAAGTAAAATCAGTTGCCATGGATACCAATTTCGGGCTGCAGGAAGTCGAGGGTCAGACGAAAGCTGTCAAATTGTCTTACTGAGTCTTCCTTCACAGATGCAGTTATATTCAGGAGATGATGTTGCTCGACAGACGACAGCTGTTTATACTTATAGGTTTGCTGCTGCTGTATCTTCCCCACAGAACATGCTCTAAGAAAATTATTTACCATGGAATAAAGACATTTTTGTCTTCATTTTTTAAATTTCATTACACTGATGGTCTTGAAATACTATGCCAGTGTTTTAATCTTGATAAATAACTCCACACACAGGCAGACGTCTGCTGGGATATATTCCCAGACACTAGAAAGCAGTTACACAGAACAGGTTATGTGATTGTTGATGTTGTTGTATGCACACATCATATGTGTCACACACTCACTCACAGTCACATGTGATATTAAGCCAAAGACTGTATTTCTGCATTGCTGGACATAATAATTTATTTTCATGCGTATCTATTGCATTTATTTTTGTGTTAGCTGCTCCCTCTTGTGGTAGGAAGTAAAGCAGATAAACACACTTACATTTACTGTTACCTCAAATGTATTCATGCAAATCGGTTCAATAATGGTATAATACTGAAGTGACTCAAATGCTCTGACTGAATCTAAAAGGAACATTTGAGCACTGATGAATCATGCTTGGAGTTTCACACTTTGGTTATTGGGCCATGTTTTTTGTGGTGTTAAATATGCATTTGTGTAAGTGCAATGCAGTGTTAGCCATGCACTCAGGCCTTTAAATCCATCTTACACATGCGACCTGTGATACCATGAAACCAACAGCAGTCATATGTTGTTAATCCAATCGACTCTGGTAGAAACAAACAGCTGGTGAGTTTTGAAGCTTCTGTTATTGGTGCAAAATAAGCTTTTTGTCTTGTCCATCACAGATTTTTTTCTCCTTTGCAAAGCCATCATGCTCTCAAATCCAAAAACCTAAGGGTATGAATCTCTGAGCCAAACAGACAATGAAGAGATGAACAGCCAAGTCCTACAGTTCACTAACAGCATAGAATCCACTAGAGGGCGCTGCAACACAAGAACAAGGTATGGGCAGAATAAGGGATGATGTAAGACTCCAACCAAATTAACCTTGATCTTATTTCTGGATGGTGGTGTGAGGGTTTTCGGTGGTGTGGTCATCGTGAGACCAAAGTGAGAGTCAGAAAAACAAAATGAGCAGCTTGACGACCACACAGCCAGGTTCTGGTGACTTCTTGAAATGACAGAGCTAACAGTTTGAGGAAAACAAGTGTGTGTAAGGCAACATCCAGAATCTGAGGATCAGGCCACTAACCTGCTCATGTATTTCTGACGTACCGCAAAGTAGATCTGTGGATTTGGATTTATTGTTTTTATTTTTGCCTAAGCCACACATGGCAGCTTCAGTAACCCTGGCATAATGGTACCCCAGCGAAAAGCCTATACTGGTGAAATCCAATATCACTAAAATACAAAAGCAGCACAAAAAGAGAAGACTAACCTGAACATTCTGCCAGTTTATGGCTGCACAACTGCACACAGGCAGGCCGAGAATCACTCATCGAGTGAATATGAGTCATTGTTTCTCGAACAGGAGTGTTTGAGAAAGGTGAAGGCTAAACATAACACCAACAGCTGCCCTGGGACTGGAATTTACCAATTCCACTAGTTCACTTGAATTTGAAGTATTATCTTAAATCCAAAATACATAAACCAAATATAAGATCAACAAAGGAAGTGGACTATTAACAGTTCAAGGGCTCAGGATTTATGTCGCTCTTTGTTTCAGTGCTCACAGTAATGCCAGGGTGAGACTACACGAAATCAGTCCAATAATAGCCTGACCAGGAAGATGTAGGGCGTCAGGTGGGCTTGGAAACGGTCAATGAGCGCTTCCTTGCCAGTGACATCACACATGTCGTGAGATGTAAACAATGACTGATCGGGGAGCTACGTGTAGTCTGTCATGTCTCTCAGCCGCGACACAGCAAGAAATTATGACTGATTGATCGCCTAACCCTACCCCTGACACATTGAATATTTGAACAAACAAAAATATGTTGTGGTCTGACCATGAGGTGTTTCTGTAGAGTACTCATGGCTTACCCATGCAATAAAACATAAAACAAGTACTACCAGAAGATGTGAAAGGATTCATACAAAAATATCACTGCAAGGAGGGATTAGTCTGTCCTAATTGCTCAGAGACTTTTAAAGCAATTCAAAACAACTTCGGCTAACCAGTGGCAAATGTGGCAGCTAGTGGCAATTATGGCATCACACAAAAAGTCTAATATGTTGTTAGAAAAGCCATAAAGTCAAATATCTGACTCTGTAATGTCAGTTAACCAGCTTGCTAAAAGTAGTCAACTTAAGTCTGTGGTAGCATCACGCGCGTTCAAATTGATTTTTCTGATGTCTGGATTTGAATTTCTGGATTTTTAATATTTTTATTTTGTCAGTGATATTTTTTTATACTATATAGATGATTATGTTAACATAATGAGTCAAATATAATTTATTTATATCTTATATCATACCTCAAAAAGTCACACACACCCTTTCCCTCTGGTATTGGTTTCTTCCTAAAGCTGCATCACGCCGGCTCTTCTTAGCGAGTCGGCTCTTTTGGCTCGGTTCAGTAACAAGAGTTGGCTCTTTTGGCTGGTCGTCCGAGCAGTGTGGCAAAAAACTATCGCCCTATTCTGCCCTAAACAGTAAAGAAAACAGAAAGTGGCTCTTTCGCGACTGGCACATCATTTGCATGCAGACACACACAGCACTGTTGCTAATATTAGACGAGTCCCATTGTGCTGCAGCTGTGTGTGCGGATGCTAAAGTGGTTGGCATGATGTTGATCCCTTTTTTAAACTTTTGCTGCTTTGCAAAATAGTCACCTAATACCAGATAGAGTTATTAGTCATTCCTCAGTCTGGTTGTTTAATCTTCTGGCTCACTAGTTGTAGGTGTAGTTACAGCTTCTATGCACTTTGGCTGGTTTTGGCTGGTTGGAGGTTTTGGAAAATAAGTTACTGCCACTCAGTCTGAGCTGTTATTGCTGTGTGATGTCAGCACAGGCCGGACTTATGCTGCTTCCTGCACTGTGTTTAAAAAAATAAAAATATAGCTGCAACGTAGGCGGGTTCCTTTCTATGGATTTATTGTCTATGTTCTCTACATTAATCTATTTTGTGGATGTCGTCTTTTTTGTGAATATATGCCCCTTAAAATGTTTAGGTGAAACAGACAAGATTTAGCTCTTTTTAAGAAAAGTGGCAGCAGTGCAGGAGTGAAGGAGAACGTGAGTTCTGTATTCATCAACCATCACAGCACAAATAATTGACGTGAAAGTCTCCAAATTAATACACAATATTTACTTACACAAATATAACGATAACTGAGATACAACAACTGATTTGCTGAACTCCCCACAGTCTTTGAATATGCAGTATATGTAGAACTGCATCTTTATTTATTTATTTATTTTTCTAATGAATGCTGTAATGCTTTCATTGTGTCCCCTCCACAATTTTGGCTTGCAAGATGCCCCATTAGTCTCCTTCATTTTCTTGTCATACCAGACCAAGAAAGCCTGTACTTAAGCAAGCCTTTGTTATATAATTTCTGAGTTTATGAAAGCCTTGTTAGGATGAATGTGTTATTGACTAATAACACACATACTGAGTGTGAAACATCTGCAGGACATGTTGGATTTTATTACAGATGGGTTAAGAGAGAAAGAAAGGCGAAGAAGAGCCTACTTATATCATTGTGTGAGTGTGAGAGAAGCATTTATGCTGCAAAACAGAACTAAGATAGCTTTGAGTCTGGTTATGTATGCATTTAAAAAATGCTATGGATGTACATTATGCTGTTTTTAGCATGATAGCAGGTTTACATGGAGAATGTACTGTGTTTGCCAAGATAATTAACAACAGAAAATTACCAAGACACATGGGCACAAATGTATTTCCTAATATTAAAACAAAGTGACAAAACTGGGGCATCAGAAATAGAGGTCTGTCTCTATTAATAAATTAAGGTTAGTGTTCTTTGTAGTCAAAGTGAATAAAGACCCTGGCAGGTTGTTTTGCTCTGATACTTTGTTTTCCTGTAAATATGCTATTTTAGTCGTCTTGAACCTGAATGGAACTGAACCTGATGTGAAAGAACTTTGCATTTTTGCACATTTAGCCTCATAATAAGGATATTTACAATCATACACAATGTTCTACAGCATTATTATAATAAACGGTGCAGTCCTGAGAGCTGGAGCTCATTGCTGACGTCACCACTAGCTGAAAACAACGGAGGTACACGGGCATTTCGACAGTCCGTCAAAAACCACAATAAACGCTCATTTCAAAGGCGAGAAATTAACTGAATGGTCGGTCTGTCCCGCTGATGTTCTGACCCTATAACATGAACGTAAACAACAGCATATAACCCGAACACAGCTTTCTAAAGCATCTGAAAGAGCCGTTTCTGGGTTATATGCCGTTGTTAACATTCATGTCACAGTGTCGGTACATTAGAGGATGCCACTGAACATTCAGTGAGTTTCTCATCCTTCAAAACGAGCATTTATTGGATTTTTTGACAAAGTCGCAATGCCTGTGGGCTGTGCACGTCTGTGGTTTTCAGCTAGTGGTGATGTCAGCAACAAGCTCCAGCTCTCAGGACTGCACCATTCGTCATTATATCGCTATTTACCATTGTATATGATCGTAATGAACCCTATGATAGGGCTTAATGTGCAAAAACCAAACTTCTCCTTTAAGAATTAAAGAGGAACTTTGTTTACTACTACACTTCAGATAAATAACAAAGTCCGGTCAGCAAAAGGGAGTCAGCTGTGGCTATATTTTCATCCACAAATAACCCATGGAGCTCAATATAACACTGTGTGTGCCAAAGCTGAACTGTAATGCAAGTTTAAGTTTCAAAACTCGCCTATGAGCAGTGAAGGTCAGTACAGGAAGGAAGTGTGTATCTTACCATGGCTGTAGCTAACCCCCGGGCTGAGGGTCGAGGGAGTGGAGACGTGCTCCCTGTTGGGTGTTTGGAGGCCAGCCTCCTTCTCCCTCTCCTTGTCCCGCTCCTTCACCTGGCGCTGGCTCATCCTGCCTGGGGTCAGAAGGACGGTCTCATCACCACTCACTGCGGCAGCTACAGACGGAGAGAAACAGAGAGTGAGTCAGGGAGGTCAATGATGAAAAGGTAGGAGATGAGAGACATGTTGCCATCATCTTCAAAACAGAGAACATCTACAGACAGTCCTATTTTGGGAGCATCCGCCTTCGGTTTCATAACACATTTTTATAACTTATATAACATTTGTTTTCCATGTCTCATGTCTTTGTCCCTTATCACTTCACTTTGTTTACCTGGTGCTAATGAAGCAAGCAGGCTATGGGAGCATGCTGCAGTTGGCAGAGGACCAAAGTACACAAAAGAAATTCAATCACGAGTTTTATCTTCCAAGACCGAGACACAATCTAATTTTGATAAGCCTTATCTCCAAATAGCACAATATATAAAACTCATTACAGCTCACATTTAAATGAGATTTTGGAATTATTTTGCTCTTGCCAAAATATCTTTTCGTTTCCTGTCTTGTTTTTAAGCTTCAAAAGGGAAATTTATTTATCTATTTTTTAAGTTTTTCAGACCAATTGATTTCTTTTTGAGTAAGTTGCAACTGAGGTAGTCAGTATGATTTTGGATTCCCTCTGAGGGTGATTGGTTGGCAAACAACTTTCACATTCTTCACATTTGGAAAGTTATTGTGATCATTAATATCATCTCGGTGATCCTTACAGTGAATACACTGTGAATGATCTGTTGGCCTTTATTGGCACTAATGTTGCTGTATGACAGCCTCCTCCTCTACCGGGACAAGGAAAACTAAAATTTTCATCTTGTTTTTTGTTTGTTTTTGTATTGTCAAAAGTAACAGTTCACTCTTATTCCACATGCACGCAAGGCATGATTTGTAGATTTATAATTCCCTTTTTTGTCCGATGCACCCACACAGCACACAGCCCTGTCAGGTGAGTTCTAGTACTCACTGACACAAACTGTTATGTTCAAAATGAATTCTTTTTTTTTTAAATTCACACTGAAGTGGATTTCTTCTACACTGTTCAACAATACCATTATACTTTCAAACCAGACATAATGATCCTGCATTTTGCAATGGTTAGACTTGGTCTCCTGCTTGCAAGCTAGTTAAATTTACATTCACACTAAAAATGCAGTATGTTATGTTTCAATGTCCTGTGAGGTTCATTTTAAAAGCAGGCAGTTAACTGGTTATTGTGGCTATAAATATACTGAATGATTGCCTTACGTACCTTGAATTTCTATCATTTGTTTTCCTTTCTTTCTTACAAAACACATATACATATAAAACCCATACGCGTGTGTGTGTGTGTGTGTGTGTGTCTGTGTGTGTGTGTGTGTGTAGCACATAGCTGCAGAAGTACCCCCTGTGGTATACAAACTACTGGTAATCAGTGCTGTAGATTGCCTGCTGTTATTTTAATGTACATGTATGTTATAAAAAGAATGAAGGCCCTTATTGTGCCAAGACTAGTCAACAAAAAAGATACACAATGTACACAGAGTTCTGACAAAAGATTGCACATACATGTAATTCTTGCTTTAAAAACAAAGTTATTATAATTGTTAGTTCAACTGAAAATCCGGTATTGAGTGTGATCAGTTCTTGAAGTAGCTTTTAAGAGGGCTTCTAAACACTCCAGTAAAGTTACATTGAGTTGGATAAGAGGTGTAGGTTATGCACACTGGTTCGCACACACATAAACATATGATAACTAAGATAACCTTTATTCTAATTCATAATTCAAAGTTAAACACCTGTCTGGGCAAATCAGAGTCTCAGGAGGAATGAACACCTGAGTCACATTGGATTCTGCTCCGATCCGGAGCTGTTTACTAAGGAGAGCTCAGAACTTGCTTTCTTTTTTTCCCCCAATTTCTGGGATTAAAAAGTGTATTTATCTTCACTTCAATCTGTTGCAGCAATGAGCCGCAAAGATGCTGAACTGTAGTAAAAAGTCTGTCTTCGTTGACTGCTTTCCTCACGGGAGGGGCAATGTGCTTTACCACTTACACATACAGAGACGTCAGGGAAAAGAAACAGAGTCTGAAGAGAGCTCAGTTCTGAACTAAAAACAAACACACAGAGACACACACGCCCTTGGTGCCTGCTTTGCTCGCTAGCTTACAGTTAGGATACAGTATCTGGCTGTTTGAGGGAAATAAACAAAAAGACTGTGCAGCCAAACTCATGTGAGTAACAGAAAATGATTTTTCTGGGTTGATGTTATCATGAAATATGACAGATATTGAACGCTATACTCGAAAATTTTAATCAAAGTTTTGAATGCAAAAAAGATTTCTTTCATCACAGCCCTGGCAGATTTGTTTTAAGGGTTCCAGTGGTGCTACAGATGGACAGCCTATACAAGTTCACAAACTGCAGGTTAATGAAGCAAAATGATGTCAGATGGTTATGCAAATTCTGCTCCATAACAAACTGCAATTAATGGTTTTTAATGAGGGTAAACCTTTGCTGAACAAATGAAGGTGCTGGCAGAGCAATTAAAATAATTATCACAGGCTCAAGAACTGAAAGCACACAATACCATGGAAAAATAAACAATTAAAACAACATTTGTCAGAGAAATTTGTGACAAACTGGTGCATTACTATTAGCTTTTAGCACTGCTAGAAGCAAACACACTCCATTATGTCCTATCTTCCCTGTAATACCAGCCCTGGCCCTTCCCCAGACTGTGCACTGCCCTTAGTCCTTCTGAGAGGTCACTGGCTTACCAGAGGTGGCATGGTGCTCTCTCAACTCTGCATGGTGCTAGCAGGGGAAACGGTGGAGACAGAAAAAGAAAAGTGCAAGAGAGAGGGAAAAAGTGAGAGTTGGAGAACAAAGAGAGAACAAGGAAGGGAGAGTGAGAGGGGTTGAAAAAGTGTATCCAAGATTTTGGAAGTGTCAAGATTAAAGGAGGGGAAGGAGGAGAGGGAGGTGTCCACCATGTGTTGTTGACCAGATGTTGGCAGTGGTAGGTTTGCGTGCAGCAGGATGGGTGAGAGTGGTCAGCATCAGCAACAGCAGCAGCAGCAGCAGTGGGAGAAGCCGCAGCCACACAGGACGACAACAAATAAAAAAAAAAAAAAAGAGGAGACAAGAGACAGAAAACAAAGAAAAAAAACAGACATTAGTTTAACTAAAATGTTAACAGAGAACATAACTTCAAACATAACCGGCAACAGACGAGGCGATGGTTGGGAGAACATGGGGGAATCGTGATGTGAGAGCACTTAATGAACTGATATTACTACACACACACACACACACACACACACACACACACA
>JAPQLA010000015.1:3268440-3282222 GCA_029822935.1 Naso vlamingii
AAGCAATATATTCCGCAGTTTGTGCTTTATTGACAGCGAAAGCCAAGTTTTCTGAGTTCTCCTGCTCCCACAGCCGTTCTTGCAGTGCCTACATGTACCAGGATGCATTGCTTCATAAAAAAACACTACTTGCTGGGTCTCCAAGGTTGTTATCTGAGGCATTGGGACATTTCTTTTATTTAATATTGCATAGTTTTGCGATAAAAAAGGGGGTTTTGGTCTGCCAGAGCCAGAAAATCCTCAAAACAAACATGGCAGAGTGTGAGGGTAAATGGGGGGAAGCAGTTTGTAGTTCTTCCTGGGAGCAGTGATGTCACTGGTTCCAGGAAGAACAAGAGATTTTGAAGCTGTGTTCCAGAGACACAGAGAACATTGAAAAAAAAAATGTTGGATTTCACGATATTCCTAATTCAGATAGATTGAGATAAGGTTGAAAATCAGTAGAGTTGCCCTTTAAGTATGCCTGGGCTATTATCCTTGAGTACAGCTCTCCACCACATAATAACGTGTGTAATAGGAATACCCTAATTACAAGGTTTTTAATAATATTTCCACCTTAAAATGCATCGTGTTTTTACTCCATACTTCCCCTTTAAAACATTTTTGCAGTGGGGAGAGTGGAGCGCCCCTTTCTTTCCCTACAACGTGGCCAGGCGGAATGTAAACAAAGGATCCCAGTCAGTAAACGGGCACAATCATTAAATAAACCTTTTCCTTTTATCTGTAGCTTTGCACAAACACCCTTAAGCCAGTATAAATATGTATACTGATTAGTATATCTTTAGCTAACACGAGCCTATTCAAGATGAAGAAATTAGAGCAATTTGACCGAATGAATCCACTCAAGTCGGCAACTTAAAGCAATTAACTCAGATGTTTTTCCGGCTCGTGTTTTCAGTGTTGCGCAAAAAATGAGTAGCCCAGGAGCGGCTGATTGAGAGACTGAGGACCCCCCAGCAGTGCTCGGCGGTGTAACACGACGCTTCAGGAGTTGCCATCATCACATGGCAGATGGAAATTTCCACTCAGACTCCTTGCTTGTTAAATGGGAAGGGTCACCAACTCCTATCTCCACTAGTGCGCCTCCTCCTCCGCCTGCTGCAGCTGTCCGCCTCACTGAAACTGAAGGTAAGACCCTCACATCTAATAGCCTCCCGTGCCTTCCTTTTACTTATTCCTGTATCCTGCATGTGATTTGCTGGTTAATGTGCACCGCAGCAGCCCATAGAAGCGGGTACTTTAATTCTCATGGTTTAATTAATTGGAATAAACGACTTGGAGGTTTTTATAGTCTAATCATAAAATTAAGAAAATAATAGGATTACATGTGTGTGATGAACTTAATGATTTTTTTAAAGACCTGTCTCTTGTCTCAGTGTTGTAAGACATTCATATGGACTATGCTCATGAGAAGGAGCAACAGTGTGGAGCGCTCCCTGCAGGGTGTTGCCTATAGAGTCAACATAAGCAACGTTAAGCGCCAAACACGCGTCTTTATTTATACAAGACAATTGAAATTTAGTCTGGTGCACGGTGATAATTAAGTGTCTGACTTTCGCTCAAAGCTACTCATTTGCGCTGAAGTCACCGGCTGAACTGAAATTACGCTTCCCACGTTGTGTTTTGCACGCTTGCTGCGCTGCTTTTCCGCGCTTACAAACACAAAGGCGACTCTCAGTTTTTTGCAGTTTGCATCATGCAGACTGCTTTGTGTCTGCTCACAGTGTGTGTGCAGCTCACTAAACATAGAAGTCAATTAACACCGTTATTTTGAATGGTAGTGTTCATTTAGAAGTTAAGAAATATGACCAAAGGCAGCCTATAATATGGATCATGGGTTTATGTAACAGCAGACAGTAGCCTGCTGCGTGTGGCTTGCAAGGCTCACTGACTGACTAATAAATTCATTATGTTATGACTGCAGTCACAGGCTGCAACTGTTGTCATAGTCTGATTGGAAATATTGTGCAAATTTGCTGTATTTAACTTGACCTAATCAGAAAAGCAAATGTTTGTCTTTCTGATTATTTTTAATACTCCTTTCACAGCTGTTTAATTCAGGGTTCCCTCTCTTTGACTCTGTTACTTGGTAATCTCTCTAAGAAAGACAATTGCATGAATTTGATGGTAAGACAGCAAAGAAGGCTACCATTTATGGTATTTGATGGGGATTTTCCGAAAAAGGTGCCTTTGCTTAAAGGTGCAAAGTTTTTTCGCTTCCTTTGCAGTGATGCTTTATGTTCATTCATCTATTGTCTTATTAAACTTTCAATGAAGCTGTTAAAGCAACATATCCCACCGTACAGCGGAGCCTCTGCACATGACTGAAAACAAAGATCAGATTCAGCCAAGAGAATATCTGAGCTTAGGCATATTTAAGTGGTGAGTTCAGATTCTATCATTGCTCTTCTGACTGCTAAAAATACCCGGTTGCCACACGGCGACTGTGTACACTTCCAAACTGGCTGTGTTCTCTTTGCACCTTACTTACATAAGAGTAGGAACTGATGTTGTAATGTACACTCCAACTACATCCTTGTCAGATGTTTTTTGTAAGTAATTAAATAATTAGTATAATTATTATATTAGAATGCAGTAAATGTGCTGTAAAAGAACTGGGGGAAAAAAACAGAACAGTTAAGATAAGAAATGTGAGTTATTGAATATTATGGTGCAGATAGTTCACGAGAGGCAGTAATAAAGCTGGTACAAATCATGGTGCAAGCAAAAGGACCCAAAAGTCCTTTATGTATATCTGTCTATCTATAGATATAGATACCTATATATAGAGATAGAGAGAGAGAGAGAGAGAGAAAGTGATTGATAGCTTAGGATACACATGCTAAAAACATTAAAAGCTACATTAACATGAACATGATGGCTATATATATACTTTCCCATTTTGTTTATTACACTTGTGGTTTTGAATGCTCTGTATGTCTGAGTGTGTGTGCATGAGCATGTGCTTGTGTTCGGACCAAGGGAGGGTCCAAAAAAAATATTTGCAGGGGGAGCCAATCCCAATTAAGTAACACTGCCGCAGCTCATAGTCAGATTTCTTGGCTGTTTTAACTCATCATAAGAAGAATTACATAATAATTAAGGTGTAATTCAGATGACTTAAGTTTCATTTTAAATTCTTCTGAAAGGTCACTCAGGCTTTTCAGCATTACTCTTTTCTAAAGTTTGAGGACTTGCAAGAGAAAATAAAAGGTCTTTTTTTTTTTTTTTTTTTTTTTTACCTGACGGGTTAATGTTCCAACATTACACCCCTATTATGTAGTTTGGGGTATCTGTTACTCTCTGAGCTGAGATAATCCAGGTCACATCCCTATGACATAATCTGGGTTATTTTCTCACACAAAAATGTTCCCTCCAGAGCCGCAAAAAATAACCTTACAACATCTGTCTCCAAGAGGAAACTGACCTCCCTGTGTAAAGTTTGCAAAGTGCCCCTTTAATGTTGCATCTGCACACTATAAAACAGTTTGTTAACGACTCTTAACAAAAGACTTCTCAGTAACTTTACAAGGCTACAGGTGAGGGGAGAAGCCAGCGCAGGTTAAAACACCTGTCAGCAGCTCAGAGCTCGGCTGTGGATCGTCACTCCTGATTGGCTGTCAGGAGAGGAGACCTGAGTGACATATGTAGGTCAGACCCTGCTGGGCCACGAGGGGCTGAAGCACTGCTGGTTCCTTTTTTTTTATTGCAGTGTGAATGAGCCAATGAGCCAGATGTAGGGTCGGTTACATAGAGTGAATATCACTTACACAAAGATACAGTGAGGCAGTGCCACGAAGTGGAGAACCATTTGGCGGCTTTCCAAAATGCTGTCGACACTTCATTTGAAATCTGAGAGGGTTGTACAGTATAAGAAGCTGTCTGTTCAAACCTCCTGCATGATTGCGTAATTCAAAAATGTGGAATGTGCCCCTAGGTCTATTTAAATGTTTAGACAGCAGCCATGTGCATCAAAGCTTTTTTTTTTCCTGTGGAAAGTTATGGCGAGGAAATCCCCTTTTTTTCTCGCCCTTCACATGCTGTCAGAGGTCAGCTGCGGGGGTTCAGTGTCTTGCTGAAGATCCTGCAAACATGAAGGGGTTCCTGCTACCACAGCTGCTTGAGCTCTTAACTATAAAAAAAAACTTTTCACAACTTGTGATCGCTACTGACAACAGAGTGTACAGTTGCTTGCAACTGCACTGCTATAAAGAACATTATTATTATAGGAAACCACATGATATCTGATTAGTAGTGCTTAGATATTACATCAGTAACATCATAAACATTTTATCTATTTGTTTTATTAAGGTCCATTAAATGTTCTGCTGTTTAACTTTGACAATCAGCCACAAGAGTCCTTAAAGCTCATCTTTCAGTTGAGCTCATAATCCTTTATCCTTTTCTTAAAAAATCCCTAAAGTGCCTGAGTGACAGATAGAAAACCTTGAGTCTCATTCCAGCGCTGCACACCTGTTTATTATGGCAAAACATTTCCTGAAGCATAGATTAATGCAAGAGTTTGAAACTGGAGACACCTTTTTACTCACTTACTTGTGAGTTAGAGGAGACGATAGATGCCACTGTCAGCTAGCTACTGCCAGTTAGCTTAGGGTGGCCAGACGTCCCCATTTTCCAGGGATAGTCCCTGTTTTGGGTGACCGGTCCTCGACTAGAGCTGTCCCAGGAAATGTCCCCAATGTCAACTGTGCGTTAAAATAACACAAAGTAAAACAGACACTGCAGCTGTGAAACTGGTTGCACACAGACTAGTGCAGAACCACCTTCGATCGTGATCTGAGCATCAATAACAGAGTGGCGCTAGTTGTATTTTTTGCTCGTTTACTCCAAGGACAGAAGTAAATAAAAAGAAAAGTACAGAAATATGCGAAAGTTTGGGCGGACTGAAGGCATATTTCTCTGACAGTAACAAATACTGTTGTTGGTGTGGCTGTAACATAGTTTAATGTAAATATATGCATGTGATAGTTGGCTCTGATTTACGAGACGAGGATTACTGATAGATAGAAAGAAGAGTGAGGGACTGTGAGTACGCAAAATTATTTGGAGTTAACAAGTCAAAGGAGGAGAAAGTGCAAGAGTGAGGTGAAAAAGGAAAGGGAAGAGAAGAAAAAAGGTAAAGAAAAGGAGAAGAAAAAGTTCAGAGGGAAGAGAAGAGCAGACAAGGGGAGGTATGGTTCTGTTAAAGCAGCAGAAATGTCATTTTAAGGACAAGATAACCAAAAAAAATTACATTTATACGCCCCTGTTACCCAGACCAACATGACACGATGGTCCACTGCGTCCTTTGCAAGTCATCAAAATACAAGAAAACATAATTGTCCCCATTCTGTGTTTCATAGTGATTATATTGAATGATTTTTGTACGTTGAAGTGGAAATGTCCCAGTTTTCATTTCAGAAATCTGTTCACTTTAAGTTAGCTTAGCTTTAGCATGAAGCCTCAAAACAGCGTGGAACGGATTTCTTAGGTTTTTTGTCTATGTTGAACAAAAGTATAACATGTCAGTCATTAACCATTAGTGTTGGTTAGCAGCTTTTGTCAGCTTCAAACAGATCCAGGCTAGCCGATCCCTGTTTTAAGTCCCTCTGCTGAGCTAAGCTAACCGATCGTTTGCGGTAGCTTTATATTTATCATACAAGGTATGGTATTGAGCTTTTCATCCAACTTTTGGCAAGCAAATAAATAATATTGTCCAAAGTTTCGAATATTTCCTTTTAACATGTAGAAGGCCCATTTGGCAAATAGATCTGAAGCTAATGCTAGCACATCCAATACGGCAACCACACAAAGTGTACAAGTCTTGTTTTTAATTTCAAAATGTTCATTTCCCATCTGCCAAGAAAATTAACCAGGATTCGATATAAATAAGTTTTGGTAAGTAGAATTGCAATCAATAAAATTGGAACAATATCCAAGTCTTGTGAGAGATGAAGAAAGAGTCTTGATGTCATTACAGAGTCACTTTGGTACTGTTTCAACATGTTGGTTTGTCAAACTAATGATTGCCCAAATGTCCCTAATGGACCTCTGAATAATCAAACTAGCCTACGTGAGGTTCATGGTCACTGATGCAACAGAAGATGAATTTTAGACTCAATTAAGAGTCCAACGCAGTCTTTTAGAGAATGAAATCTGTCAAAGGACATTGCTGTCTTAGGTCCCATTTTACGTAACTGAAGACTGAAATGACCTAAATTATGATTTCATACTTACATAAAGTCAAAAAATGCGTTTAAATCGACCTGCTAGATTGTGGAAAGGGTTGGGCTTGTTAGCAGACTTGTTCACGGGAGTAATAATTTCTCAGACCTGCAAATGTCGACTGCATTTTTTTTTAAGGCACAGACTTTATTCAATACTGTGTGCTCTGATGACAGAGAACGCTGTCTATATGTCAGACAGGTCATGATCACAGTCATCTGATATTCGACAAGCAGTCTGATTAGCTCTGAGATTTACCCTGTGTGTACCTCACTGTTAAACCTGCCTGCGTACAATGTTCCGTGCAAAGTGTCACGTTGTGTTCATGTTGGCTTGTGTTCATAGACAAACAGGAGGGAGACAAGAACATTACCAGAGTTCTCCACAAATGTGGGGTCCTGCTGAATGAGCAGTCTGTCCTGCATGCTTGGATGCCAACGACATCTTTGTACAGGTGACTTAACAATCAAACTGATATTTCGGCGAATGCTCTCAAATTACACTTGCTGTGGTGTTTTCATAGTGCACAAATGATGAAAAATAGCACATGCTGAACTTTCTTTTTTTTAGTGTTTAGTGTGGCAGAAGCCTAAGTCCACAATCTGTTCTTTTGAAATAAAATCATTGAGTGGACTGATAGTGTCCTCCTTCTCTTACGTCAACGTTGAAACCTTGAGCTTGAAAAGAATTTCATATTGTCGCGTAGCACCCACAAGCAGGCAGATCAATACTAACTGATAAGATGAGCAGAGCAAGGGGCCGCTCACAAACAAGGTTGGGACACACCATGGTTGTGTACAAAAGGCCGTTATGATGTTTACTAAAGACGAACTGGCCTTATAATGTCACATGACAGCGCTGAAGTCAGAGTCATCATTTTTTTCCCCTCTTTTGCTGTTACTGCTGTGTGATTCATTTTATTTCTTGCACCGCAGAAATTTCCATTTGCATTGAATTTATCCCTGGATTTCAAAGTTTGAGTCTGTTATCAGTTAGAGAGCATGATTTAGACGAAATGTTCTTCTGCCTGCTTTCAAGGGATTGTAATTCTCAGCCTAGAAAACCTGTTAGTTGCCTCATTGCGACTAAAAATGGTAGGCCTATATCAGTTGTTGGTCTAAAATCTGTCAGATGATATATGAAGGCTCTGGCTGAAAGACTTTCATATACTCCAGGTGCGCAGCTGAAGAATCAGAAATATGCGACCCAGTTTTTGCCAACACATCAGAGCGGTCAGGTATTGGTGCTGTAGGACCATTACCCTCTTTAAATATCAAAGGGCTGTTGTGTAGATCAGATTGTGTCAGATTTAGTAAATTCCTGCATGGGAGGATTCCCAGCTAAATGTGGTATTGTGATTGAAATTTAAAATCAAATCTAAATCTAAAAGTGATGGTTTTAATTTTAACTAAAATAACTTTTTTTTTTAAAGCATATGTGAATATTGGACCATGGTATTTTCTGACAGCCCACCTGTAACACCATGCATCCTGCGTGTACCTCAGCAGCGTGTGTGTGTGTGTGTGTGTGTGTGTGAAGGAGCTGCTGCCTCTCATTCCTGTGTTGTTCACACAAGCAGCGTTCCTGCTGCAGCGCTGCCTCTGCCAGCCTTTTCTTTCTATATAGAGTTATCCTTTGGTTATTCCCATTAATGATAAAATGATTCATGTCATTTTATCATAAAATTAATCCATACTGAGTTTTGACAGAAAGGTGTCCTCAAATGTATTAATTAAAGGGCAACTCTGCCGATTTTCAACCTTGTCTCTATCTAGCTGAATTAGGGATATAATGTGGAACCCAACAAAATGTTTCTTTAATGCTCTCTGTGTCTCTGGGACGCAGCTTCAGAATCTCTTGTTCTTCCTGGCACCAGTGACATCACTGATTCCTGGAAGAAGTACAGCCTGTTTACCCCTCGCCTCTCCCCTTATGCTCCAGATGATTTTGTCTTGAGAGAATTTTCTGCCTATGGTGGACCAAAAACCGCTTGTTATCGAAAACTATGCAAAATTAAATAAAAGAAATGTTCTAGTGTTCAGATAACAACCTTGTAGACCGGACAAGTAGTGTTTTTTGTGATGCAGTTGCATCCTGCTACATGTAGGCACTGTAAGAACGGCTGGGTGAGCAGGAGGACTCAGAAAATTCAGCTTTTTCTGTCAGTGTAGCACAAACTGAGGAATTTATTGCTTCAGTTGACTATAGTTACCGTCAACATGGATCGGACATCCACATGAAAAGCAGTGGATTTTCCTTTTAATAATTAAAAAAGAATATCCAGCAATCCCTCTTCACTTGGCCTGGTTAATTAAAAAAAAATACTTGTAAGTCATGCCTGCATTGAAACTGAATATTGCTGATATGATGTCCATATGATTGTCAACAGATTATTTCTCCCCATTTTAGCAGATAGCTGTGAGCGGCTCGGTGGTAAAAAAAATAAACAAGATGCCGAATGTCTACTGCTGCATTGCTGGAGCCATATGAGAGCCCTCATGTGTACTGTGGGGCTGCTCTAATCTGTTAACATGGGTGCTGGAAAAAAAAAAAAAAAGCAAGGGCAAGGTAACGCCATGCAGATACGCTGCTCACACAGGATGTGTGGCCCTGGCGTAAGACCCTGTGTTTTGGCAGAAAAGCGCTTGCATGGATAAAGCGCTCGTGTGGTGGAGGAAAGAAATAGCGTGTTAACTTTGTTTGATTACAGGGTTGACCACACAGCTAACAACAAGCTTAGTACACATAGAGTGACAAAAGCACAACACTCAGCTGCAAGTATGAATGTCCGGCCAGTGTGTTTCCAGAAATAGGCTTTTCTGTCTCTGTCTTGCATACCACAGAGCTCACGTCAGACAGAAATTTCTGGATTACTAGGATAACAAGTGATATATGATTGGTGGCCTGAAAAGGAACGGACCATACCAGCACATTTATGAAAAGTTCATTGATTTTAACAAGAAGTGCTCAGAGCAGCTGCACAAAAATGTTGTAGCACTGTGACAAAAAGATGGTGGCTTCAGTGCTTTTTCTCTTGCGGTTCACATCCTGTGACATTGCTTTCTCCTCATTGGGAGCCATTGAAAAGATGCTAGCACATGAGAAAAAATGCTTTGTGGACACAGACCTTAATCTAAATGTGTGAAAATGCTGAAGCAAGGAGGATGGAGTTGTCTCTGGGTGTCACAGAAAATAAATTCCTCCAGAGTGTAACAGACTGGATCATCTGTAGCATGTGCTCTCAGTTTAACACACATGTGTGTGGCTCTTAGCTCTGTATGATGTGGCTGTTTTTTTCTGTAGCTCCACCATTTTGCACTGAATGTAACCATCAGTTATAAATCTGTCCGACATGACACGCTTCATTACTAGCCATGATTGGTAGGGAGGGTTAAACCACTTACGTGAAAGCCACTGGCTCATTATGCTCTCACAGTGAGCATTGCAGACTGTTATTGCAGAGACAATCATGATGCAGTGATTTGAGTTAAATAAGAAGTGTGGTTCGTTACTCAAGGAAATAAGCCGCACATTCATGTTAGTTCATGTGAACCTCCTCCCTTCTTAACTGTTGGCCCCCTCCCCCTTTATGAAACACCGCAGCGAGTGAGGAGCAGCCAAGCAAGTTTTTATAAGTAATCCAGGCCCAGCTAACCTTGCAGACAGATGAGTGGGAAGGACTCTGATGAAGACAGTGTGTCGAAGCCTCAGTTGTTTGCACCAATAAATTAAGCTTAAATCCGTCACTGTGCTCCAGTCCTCCTGCCTTTGTACTGCTGCTGTCCTTTTACTAAGAAGCACCTGATTCAGCGACGGTGTTTCTTTCTTGCTGGAAGATGCGCCGAGAACCCTGTTTCAACAAGATGAGTGGGAAGGCTAACATCACTGGCTGTTCAAAAATCACACAAATGCTGTTGTTATGTGTTGTGGATGAGATTCTGACCCACCATGCGTTGTGGAAAGAGACAATTACATGTTTTTTTCACTTGAAATGATATTACATTGTCATTCAAGTAGATATGGGGGACAGTCGAGCTAACGCTACCTGCCAGCGGGGCTCTGGCATCGCTTGCTGCCCAAGAAGGAGGCTAGGCCCAGCCTGAGCTAGTGCAAACAAGTGGCTCGACTAACCTCACAAGCTGTTCAATAATTACATAAATGTTGTCATGTTGCATGGATTAAACATTGCTATATATAACATGTAATAGTGAGGTGTACTGATTAGTAGATTTTGGTACCTTTGGACAGAGCAGAGCTGTTTCTACTGTTGTGTAATCATTATGCTATCAGCTAATGACTGCTAATGACTGTCATAGCCCTATTTAGTGTACAGACATGAAAGTGATATCCGCCTTCTCACTAAGTTCCTGACAAAGTGAATTTTGGGGTATTTCTCAGAATGTCGAACTGTTGCTTTAACGTGATCTCAGAGAGGGATGCTGGGAATTAAGGTCCAGGACATCTCCTCATCCCATGGACCTGAGATCCATCCTTTTCTCAACACAGAGTAGCAGGTTTCTCAGTGATATTACAGAGTTTAGTTTGCCAGTAGCAGGGTTTCCATCAGCCTGTTTTTATGTGCATTCTCAATTTGTGCATAAAAATGGCTAAATGGAAACGTAGACAATTAAAAAACATCTTGAAATATCTCAAAAAGTATTTATGCTTAAGGGAGGTGGAAAAGTTGGCGTATCAACAAAGGGTAAATAAGTGCAAAGGAAACAGATTTAGTGAATAAAGGATGAGGTTTAGAAATTACGTGACTTAAACATCACTCTGGCGACAGTAGTCCTCTGCACTGGAGAAGCAATGGCGGCAGCGGCAGATCAAAACAGTGTGGACTGATGAGGAAACTTTGACATTTCTTGACTTAGTGCAAGAAACAAACATAAATGCCATATAAGGTAGGAAGCAGCAATGACGTTGTTTACTTGCGCCTTTTAATTACGACATCACGTTGCTCTGTCTTCTTCTGCTGTGGTAATGACACCTTGCTTGAAAATGTTGCGCCACCTACTTCCCATCTCAGTGAACTTAGTCCTAATATTTGCATGACAGTAGTGGATGGAAACACATAGATATGCATTTTCTTTTGCCGAATTTCTAAAAATTCAGCAAAAATTTGCAGTGTATTTTAACGGAAACACAGCCAGTGATGCTCTTGCACCTCACATGTAAGTTGTGATCATTTCTGGATAAAAGTTGTTTGACTATTTTAACATCAGACTCTCTAGCAGCCAGAGACACAGACTGATTATGCCAGGAATGAATCACTACACCCCCCTTTAACAGCTACATCTGTGAGGACTGTGGTCACAATGCACAGCTCCTGTGACGTGTTAATTTGTGTAACTGAGACCAGTGTGAAGCAAGCGTGCCTTGATAACTTTCCACTAACCTTCTGAACTCCAATTCATGACATCAGTTGCTGTTACAACGTGTTTGTTCTCAGGTGACTTACCAAGTTTAAATAAACTTTTAAAAACGTGGGTGGGGTTTGTGTTTTTTTTAAAAAAAATAAATCATCAGCAAAATTTGATGTGTGGCAGTTTTAAAATGAACATAGAGGGTCCTGTGATGCGTGTCAAGTTATGTAACAGTGGCGTGCTTTCATACAAGTGCCTAAAGCTTATACATGCAAGGGACAGAAATATCTGCTGCTTCAGACCTGTGAAATTCTTAAGGCCACCTGGCTTTCAAAGTCATCATAAGATTCAGAATAGTATTTTGAATTTATGTATTTTCTATTGTTTTTTATTGTTCAAATCTTTCCCCATCTAGAAAGTCCAAAGAAAATGTTTTTGATTTAATATGTTCAGAGATACTCGATGTCATCTGGTCAATGATTCACCAGCAGCCTGTGCGTGGTATTCGCAGCCAGTCACATGGGTTTGAGAGGTATAGGCTTAATTTAGAGGCCTTCAAATTCCAGCTCGTAATGATCACTGACAGAGTTTTTGGAGCGAATGACTGCACAACAAAGATTGATGTGGTTTTGGATGCAAGTTTGTGTGTGTGAGGATTGGGAATCTCAATGCGCCTAATGATTTGATTTGATTACGATTCAGGGGCTTACGATTAGATTCTAAAACGATTACCGATGCATTAAGATGCATTTTTAATTGATGCATCTTGATTTTATATTAGTGTGACACAGCTAACATATAGCGTGGCTCCTGTCCAGTTCACTTTCTGTCAACTTTGTAGAAAGCAAAGTGGTTCCAAACGCTAGCTTTTAATCCACTCGGTGCTGGTGAGATCTCGCGGTCAGCCGTCTTTCTTTCTTGTTTTCTTATATTCTCCCTGCACTGTGCGGGTGCATGACGCTCTGAACTTGAGTTTTCTGCCTTTTTCGTTTTGTCATTTTACGTTATTTAATCTATTTTTGGACATTTTATGAATTGATTGAGAATCATCCTTGTCCGAGTTGTGATGTATCTAAGACTTGATTTTCTGTCCTAACACTTGTGTGTGTGTGTGTGTGTGTGTGTGCTGGGGTGGGGTGCGACTGATTCATCCATTCAAATAGTCAGACATGTTAAAGTCCATGGTGTCTTGTCGAGATGTTTTGGTTTAAAAAAAAAAGAGGTTAATGCCCTCTTGATCCATGACAGAAACATCCTCCATGGCCTCATGTTCACCAGATGATGTCAACACTCTGTGTTATGTTCTTGCAACAGAAACGATCACTTTTGCACATCCTCACCAGTTTTTATAGCGTTGGGTTGTTTAGAATGGTTTCAAAGTCAATGATACGTATGAAATCTTATGCTCTTAAGACAAACACACACAGGACAAACACCGCGGTGAACCGGCTCAACCACATCAACAGTTTTACACCAAATTGAAGTGAAATAAACAAATAGTGTTACTTCATCTTCAGTGCTCATTTGAGCAATCACCTTTACCAAACCATGTGTCAAAACAAACCAAAGTGGAAGAGTCTTCATTACACAGAAACATACTGTGGAAAATTTTAGCTCTGCATCAAGTTTTAGCTCTGGCAAGCTTATGCAGTAGGTGGACACTGTCAGTAATATGACAGCATTTTACCAAAATACTCATTATGAGGAAGTTGGGTTCTTGCAAGTGAAAAAGGCAGACACAGAGCAGACAACGAGGGGAAATCATGATCAACACATTCTGAAAAGACAAAAAGTCAAAGAGTGGGAGACCTTAAAAACTGTTCCATGTTGGACTGTCCTGTTCCAGACAGGTCCATTTGTAAACATGTGGAGTTTCCCGTCTACGTTTCACTTGGCAATAAATTCTTTGCCATTTAAACCAAACTAAACCTGCTTGTTTCAAACCGAAAAAATGAGAAAAATGTGTAAACAGTTGCTAACAACATACTTTTGGCACTTTGCCTTAAAGAGTGATCTTAATTTTTAGCTTATACATTTTTGGACCTATTTCAAATATGAATTGAGGATTTTTTTGTGTCAAAAAAAGATAAAAAGTTTAAACATTTAAATCTTTAGAAGTTGTTCTTAGCAGATTTGAATAAGCTTAAGCTGATCAGGTGATTTGGAGGATTTGAACAGGTTAAATTGATAA
>JAPQLA010000015.1:3309155-3320150 GCA_029822935.1 Naso vlamingii
GTTAATAAACAAGTAACAACAAGCACACAGGACCGTTCAGAGTAGTTGGAAGTTTATATATTATTTGTATTTTTTTAAGCAGGTGGAGGCAGGCTAGCACTTCCCATTGACTACCAGTATTTCAGCTAAGCTAATTAGCGGTGGGTGAGCTCTGCCCGTCTCTTCCTTGTTACTGCACGCACAGTTGAAAGAAAGAAGACAAAATGAAAAAATTTAAAATGTTGGTATATCCCTTTAAGAGCTTCACACAACAGGCTCTTACTGCACCTTATGCAAACAGTGACTCCAACAGGTAAACTCTTCCTTTTACCTGTGTGATGGAAAAATACTCGCAGTAAAACCAAACACTGACTCAAGCAGCCGCTCATCGGCTTCAGACAGACACACCTTTAAGCCAATGGCCGTTACAATGAAGATGCAAATCCCTGCTGTGTTCGGCGGAGGCATCGAGTCAAGCCACAGGCACAGGAAAGGCCTGTGTCACTCATCGTGCAAGTCCAGCCACCCTGAGCTCACATTTGCAAATGTTGTTGATCCTGTTTTGGGGAACTGAAGTTTCTCTGCAGCCTTATGGAGGTAAATATTAGGTCCACATTCATACAAACTTCTCCAGTGGCAGATCCGTGTCGAGCAGGTTTCCACAACAACACTGCAGCCATACATACAGTTTGATTTGGTTCTAAACATCATCATTCACTCTTTCTGAATGAACATGCCAATACTTAAAATTATTATAAAACATTTTAAGGAATACTTTCTTTCTTTCTTTACTTTGCATAAACTGCTTCAAACGTCCTGTTTGAAGTTCTGTTAAGAGATAACTTCCTTGTTTGAAAGCAAAAGTTGAAGCGTTCTCTTTTATTTTCATGACAGTGTTTCTAATCTGCCTTTCATGTAACCGCTGTGGTTTTCTTTTTCTAGATAGTGTGACATGACAGTTTTTATTTCCCGCCAACAAAACAAAGAACCCTGACAAATTGGCCGCACATGTGCATTCAGAATTCTCTGCAGTTTTCTGCAAAGGTGTGTACACCGAAAAATCTGCCCGAATTTGTTTCAAGGCAAGCCTCAACACAAACACACACACCCAAACAGCATTGTTGCTGGCTTGCAGACAGAGGCAGCTCATTAATGTTGCATTACAGGGCCTCAGTGCAGACAGTGTTACAGTGCGACCCTTGTCTCAAACTTCTCAGAATTGGCTCTCAGTGTTCCTGTGAACCCACCACATGACAAAGTCTGCACTGTTTGCAGCCGCAGCAGCTGTTGGAGTCATGGTCATAGTGAAAGTAGCTGGGCTCGGTCTCATAGGAACAGTTTGTTGTGATAGTGAAAGTAGTAGTGTAAAAGCTCTGTAGTGAGAGGGAGGAGCAGTTTTGGTGAAAGCCCGTTGTAGCGTATTTTCACTTTTTCTCACCTTTGGACACACCCTCTCTCACCTGTCTGACAACGATTTTAGGTGTGTAGTTGGGGGTAATAAGGCACCGGTGTTCAGACCACGTCCCCTCCTGCCCCCCTTGCCCCCGCTCCAGTTTCCTGATCCGTCTTAGATCTGCTGGGTCGAGCTAAAGCCCCAAACAAAGGATCGTACACAGAGGGCCAAACACAAACCTACTCATGTGTGACTGAAAGCAGAGGAATGCACAAAGTGTGTGCGTGTGTGTGTCGGGGTGTGTGTGTGTGTGTGAGAGAGAGAGAGAGAGAGAGAGAGAGAGAGAGAGCGAGATCATGAGGACTAGTGACAGACTCAACAGTAGTGTCCTTTCACTCATGAATGTTTCCCCTTTTGAATTATTCATTCCTTTACGTCGAATGTGTGAATATCCTTTTGTGTGTCCATGTGTCCGTGTGTGTGTGCGTGCATGTCTTTTTCACTTATTGGGTTTCAGGTCACATGCGAACTGAATTAATGATACCTGCAGTTACCTGCACACTGTTAAATGGATCTTATTCCCCAATTAGACCAAAGCACCGACTGAATGCAATGATTTCATTTTTGAGCGAAAACATGTTTTAATTTTATTTTCATTTCACTGAAATCTTGATCTTTTTAAAATGCTTTGAAAGTCTTGTGCATCATCAAAGTGCAAAGGGAAATATGCATAACAATAACACAACCTACATGTAAAACAACTGTTTATTTTCCAACTTTAACAACTTTTATTTTCAAATTAACAAAGAACAAAGCACATCTTTTCTTGTTTTACATTTTCCTTAATGATAAAAAGGAAAATGTTTTGCCTTCACAAAAAATGGCCGCACTACCAAATTTTCAACTTTCAAAACTCACCTCATTTTCAAGGAAAGCCGTTCACGCTCTGCAGTGGAATGCGTGTGATTTGAACGTTTGTCACAAGATCACAAAGCCAAAATGAGTGTGAGGCAATGAACATTTTGTGGAGCAGTTCAGGGCACAAAGACATAATGACGTTGCGTAATGTATCAGAGAAGAAAGATCTCTTTATCGTCAGCTGCTAACATTTCACCTCCAACTGAGGCCGGCTCGTAACACTGACCTCACACACCGAACCGCTTTTCATTTATTCTTAAGTGTGCATTAAGGGTAAGTTTTTTCTTTGTTGTCATCCTTTAGTGAAATGAGCTTCCAGAATACCTGGACTCAGGTGAGTCAGGTGTGATGATGCTCCCTGTTGAGGCGTCCATGAGTACGCTTAACTCTGACCTGTCAGTTCTGTAGAGAGGCAGCAGAAGAACTCAGAAACTGTCCTGCAGGGATCACAGCACATTACATCTGTATGACAGGAGAGCAGGGATGCTAACTGTAATACTGAAAATACTAGTACAAGTATGAGGACAAAGTATATTACAGTAAAAAATGAAAAAGTCAGCAAAATATGGCAACCACATTACATTTTATGGCAACAAAGGCAGCCTTTGGAACTAATACATGATATGCTTTGTTTTGATTTTTTGTTTGTTTTGTTTTGTTTTTCTTTTTGTTTTTTGGTGTGGTCAATGGGGCAGTGTTTGGTCCTTCAGAATAGAATAGAATAGAATAGAAAAGAATATCTTCCTTGTCGTACAAATACAAGATTCAGTGTGCAGCTCCTTCTTCAACAATACTATACAATAATAAAAAACATAAAATCACGGATTAAAAAAATAGACAATAAAAGCAATAACTTGTAAATCAGTGTGAATTGTATCGTGATTTGGGAAGGTTCTACTACCGTCAAATAGTCAATCAAAATCATTTTACTTTGATTTTTTGTCTTTTCTAATTTTTTCTGTGCATTCTTTATTTTTTAAAAATATTTTCTCATGGTTCATAGTAGGGATGTACCGACATAACATTCAGTATCGTATTGGTCTGATATTGGGCCAAAATCTGTTTTATTTACTCCTCGTATTTACACTTCTGCAAAATGCACAAAACAAAAAAGGAAGTTGTGTCAGTGTCAGTGGACGTAGTTATAGTACAAGTACTACAAGTAGCAGAGGTGGGAAGTAACATACAAATACTTTGTTACTGTGCTTAAGTAGATTTTTCACGTATCTGTCCTTTACTTGAGCATTTAATTTTCTAAAGTTTTACTTTTAGTCCACACATTTTAACACAAATATCTGTACTTTCTACCCCTTGTATTTTCAAAACAGGCTCGGTACTTTAATTTGAATGCATTTGTCCTTTTGGCTGTGCTCAGAACACTTCACCAACCCAAAATGTCGCTATTTGACATTCTGGGAATGAGACTCAACAATCAACTAATTTTCTGGTGCAAATCCTACTGATTCTACCTTTAAGTTTAATCGTCTTTGCATTACATTAATATGACATAAGGTTCAGTTAGCTATGCACAGAAATGGCCGCTAGGAATACCCTTCAGAGGGATACTTTTTACTTTTATACTTTGATTACATTTGAGAACCTGTACTTTATTACTTTTACTTGAGTAAAGAAGCTGAGTCAGTACTTGAAGAATGTGTGTACTTTTGCCACCTGTGAGCAGTAGTGTTTCAAGTAATGGAGGTATGAATAAGAGTAGTGGTAGAAGTAGCACAAGTGTTAGATGTAGTGACGGTGGTGTTAGTTAAATATTACAAGTAGTAGTGGTAGTTTTGTTGTAGGAGTGATAGAATTCAAGTACATGTGCAGAAGCAGAAGCAAGTGTTGCATTCATGTGTGGAAAACTAACATCAGTCTATAAACCAAATAGTTAACAGACCTTGTCTGAGTCATTGCTACATTAATAATTCACTAGGAACCAGAGCTGTGGGAGATTTTGACCCTCTCACACACACACACGTGAATGGCAAGGACTGCCAACTACGTGAATGAGGATCAGGATGACCACTGTCACATGACAGTGTTTGTGTGTAATCTCCTTCAGACAGGGAGGTCTGCTTTGAAGCTCCACTTACACCCTGATCTGGAATGACAGACATCCAGGGACACTTTGAGGCAACTTTGCCTCCAGAAAGCCTCGAGAGGTTCAGCAGTGTCTCTGTACGATCCAAAACACTGAGCACATTACTGTAACAATCACGTTTAAAAACATGCAGCTTCCTCTAAACCTGTTTTAAAACATGATGGACAGCGCTGATGAATGGCTGCTTGTGTTCTCTCTGACATGGCTGTGAGGTGCACCTGATGAAAAAGGTTGTGAACCGTTAAATGTAGACCAAACCATTTAGCTATTGATCATCATGAGGTGACTTTTGATGTTTCTAGAAGGATTTGAATACTTTAGGCATTTGGTGTCAGCGGTAACGATGAATGGATATGTTAGTCCCACCTATTTCCTTATTCTGACAGTGATAAGATGTATTGTAAAATTGTGTAAGAGGCTCCCTGTGGTTTTCCAGAGGAGAGTTCCTGGGTCACCGCTCTGTTTGTATACAGACTCCTTCGCGTAAAAGAGTCTCCACCCCTTCTCAGCTCCCTCCCTCCACCTTCCTCCCTGTAGCTCTGGGCTGATGCAATGCTCATCTTTATAAAGGGTGAGTCCTCACCCCTCCTCCAGCAGAACAGGGTCTTCTTTCTAAACGCAGCGCATCTCTGGGAATTTGGTTTAATTAGAACTAAATCAAAATTCTTTTGATTTTACGCGTCGGTCGGGTTACCTCAGTATTTTTTAAGACTTGAACTGATCAGATATTATTTTGAATCAGATCCTGTCGATAAGGCTTATCCGCTTATTTTTTCAATTTATTAATATTCAACTGAATTACACTCAAGGAATCAGGCGGCTTTTGTGAAGAAATCATCCGGACATTTGCTGCTTCTTTTTTTTATCATTAAAAGGATCTTACAAACATCTTCAGAAGGTAAGAACAACTGGCATACTCTCATTGACAGTCTGGCTGTCAGAATATTACCGGATGTGGGCGGTACAATATCTGAAAGAAAAGTCAAAGCTTTTATTCCATCATGTTAAAATTTTTTAGTTTTCTGTGTGTACATAATTAACTGATTATCTGTCTGTCTGTATTTTGGTTGTCATATAATCAAAAGGAAATGCGCTACCAGCTCCTTTGGGCTCATTAGTCATTGTTAAAAGTATTTCTTGTAATTATTCGATGCGTGGCTCTCTTTCTGAAGAGCCAGATTTGTCGTTTGTGAAAGGCCCGAGGCGCGTTTTCTTACCAGGTCAGCCCTGGTCCAAATAAATAAATAATGAAGCAGTGTGACAGTGATGCTGCAGTGCCGGACGCGTCAGAATTTGGCACCGGGCTGCCGCTGCCACACAGATAATTACATACAAGCTGAAAGAAAAGGAAAGAAAGTAGGGCTGTGTCTGTGTGTAATTTTCATGTTGGTTCTAACCATAACCCGGCTATGAACCAGAGCGCAAGCCTCTGCGCAAAATGGAGAGCCATGCCCATATATAGGCCATACAACACGTGCCATTGTTTCCATCGGAGCCGGTCATGGTGATAATGTCATTAAAAGCATCTGGGGTTACAAATTCTGGCCTCTGTGTGAATTTACATGTGTGCGCTACTCAGCCAATAGAGAAAATGTGATTTTATAGTAAAATGTTGGAATGTCACTTAAGCTTTGCTTTGATGTCACCTCATTCTTCATTTTAAATGTCTGAAGAATGGTTTCTGTGAGGGAAAAAGACCCAAACACACCCAGTTGTTATTCCTCTATTCAAATGATTTTGGAGAAAAGGGCGCAAAATCAGCGACGCGTACTGCGGTTTTTTGTCATCCGGCGTCTACACAGCGAAGGGAAGGTGATGCTGAGTTCCTATCTGGTATTTTTCCACTGTGCCTCCCTCCCCCCTCCGCTCATCCTACCCTCCCTCCTCCCTCACAGAGAAGTCACATGATTCCGATATTCATGAGGGTCGCTGCGGCGCGCGCCCCTGCTCACTTTAATATTGATTATTCTAACGGGAGCGGGAACGCGCACGGTTAGAAATAACAAAAAAAAAAAAAAAAAAAAGAGATGCGGTCGTGCGATGGCATGACGCATGCAGCAGGAAAGCGAACAAATGAATAATAGAGAATAAAAGTGGTGTTTTCTCTGCTCTGAAATGCACAGTATGAAACAGCCCACTGCCAAAACGGAGATGAGCCGTTTTAACATCTCTCCTGAAGAAGACAGCAGCAGCTCCAACAGCAATGAGTACACATACCAGGACTGTACGAAGAAGGTCCCACTGAGCGGGTGAGACGTCTTTAGAAGCCACATATTACAAAGCAAGCCCTTTTTCTAAAGCAGCCATCCAGTACACCTACGCCTTCATTTCTGACCTCCTCTCTTGTTTCTTTTTAAAGACCATTCTCTGACATCGATGCAGAGAGTCAGAACTTCCTCCCTGAACACAACCTGGGCAAGAAGAAGTATGAGACCGAATATGTAAGAGCTTCTTCTGTCTCCCGACTCTTCTTGTCTTTATTTGGTCCCTTCAGTCATTTTGACCTTATTTGCTGACCTGTAATTTTTCCACAGCACCAGGGAAATGCTTCCTTTGGCATGTCCGTCTTCAACCTGGGCAACGCCATCATGGGCAGTGGCATCCTGGGTCTGTCCTACGCTATGGCCAACACTGGCATCGCGCTTTTTGTGTAAGTTTCTCCTTGTTTTTAGGCCCCTAGAGGTAAAAAGTGGTGATGTGGTGGTAATGTGAAAGCAAAAACAACTTCAGAGCTTTTTTCTGCAGTATACAAGGTGGATCTGAAAGTAACACTGCAGTCATCATGAGCAGTGAGTTTCCATTGTAGTTTTCTCTGCTGCTTTAAGGCTTCAGCAGTTTAAAGCCGGTTCAGAGGTAAACAGATGCTTCACGCTACAGACGTAGCCCATTACTCACTCTTGTGTTTGCTTCAAAACTAAAGAGAAAGTAATAAAAGTTTTTTTGGGGGCAAATCATGTTTTTTTAAGTTCAGTTCTATCTGGTGCATTTCTCATATGTCTGGGCCAATTTTCTGTGAAACAACGCCCTTTTTTCTTCAAATCACACGCAAGAGCTAGTGTCTAAATGAGTAAAACCTTTGAGGCAGTACCTTGCAGCACAGACCCCCAATCAGCTTATTGTCTCAAGACCTGAAGCACTCAGGAGCCAGACACCAGCTAAAGAAAGACTAGTGAATCTTTTTTCTGCAACACCAGCAATTGAATGTATGCACTCCTGGTGGATTACTGTAATTTGGGTGCCACCAAATGGCAGCTGTGTGTCGGTTTACAAACACAGGGAGTGGCAGCAGAAGCAGCTTAGCCGAGCTAATCCCACTGCATTCAGGCCAGTTACGTAAGCAGAGGTCTACCGTACGCTCACATGAGATCATGAATGGAGCACAGCGCGGCTCGTTGCCAGCCAGCAGCAGACCAATCAGAGCCCTGCTTCTGCTCCTGCTTCTGTTTGAATTTCGCAACGGTCTGGTGTTCTCATCAGTTGTTACGTTTACGAATAGCTAACTGACCTCTTGCAGAACAGAGTGACTCTCCACGAAAGGTCACCCAAAGCATATATTTGTTGGGCTGCAGCGTAAATAGTGAAAAGATATGAACGATTCTGATGTCAGAGGCAGGCGGACAGGTGAGCAGCCAGTCAGCAGAAGCAGCTGGAGGGCATGTCTCAAATGTCCCGAAGATTAATTTTCCCATAGACTATTAATACCCAGACAGGCCGTGCTGTCTCTGCAGCATCCAAGGGTGACAAGAGGACCCCGGACAGGGAAACCTTTTGTCCTTTTGCAACCCTGCTGATGCTGCAGGCGACTCAAAGAACCTGCACACTGATGCTGCCTTCAAGGTCTTTGCTGTCCAGGCCAACAAAATCAAAATGTGAGAAATTCCAGGTTAAGATTATCTTTTATGTTTTTTAGTAGTGACAGTCAGCAGACTCAGAGGTCTCAGAGGCAAAATAATCTCATTGCTGTCATTGCTTTTTTCATACCACAGTCACCAAAATGTGCTTGAATTGTCATTGAATTGGCCTTTAAACTCTCACATTCAAAACAAGTGTTCATTCTAGAGATGAGCACATGTAATAATGCAGCTTTGTATCATCAATCAGGATCAGTTTGTCATTGATGTGGCTGTTTTTTAATGTAATTTCCATCTTTGTTGCTCCCTCTGTTTATAGGATTCTCCTCGTGGCCGTCGCCATCTTCTCGTTGTATTCTGTCCACTTGCTGCTGAAGACGGCCAATGAAGGAGGTGAGTCTGTCAGACAGTCATGTATGCAAATCTCCTCCATGGCCTGCTGAAAGTGTTTTTGAACGCTAAATCGTTTCTTGATGTGTATTTTCTCCTCTAAGGTGCACTTGTGTACGAGCAGCTGGGTTACAAAGCCTTTGGGATGCCGGGCAAACTCGCTGCCTCTTGTTCCATAACCATGCAGAACATCGGAGGTGAGAGACTGTTAACACTACTTTCTTTTTATAAGTGTTATGAAACTGTAATTGAACTTCTTCCACTGTGTTTTTATTCCACGTGCTCAAACAATGTCCCTCTGTGTCTAAACTGACGGAATGAGGGGGGAAAAAAAGAAAGAAAAAAAGGAAAACAGAAATCTTGGCTGATGCAAACCAGCGTGTGTTCCGGGGAATGTTGCGTAGCTTCCAGTAAAAACTAGAGTCATTCCACAAGCATGTGTTAAACATCAGGCCCCCACTAAATACATCACACATTGCGATATTTAATGTGGAGTTCCCTTATTACACATGTCTCAGCCTGTTTTACAGGGAAATGTACTAACTGCATTTTTGTCTTTCCAGCCATGTCGAGCTACCTCTACATCGTCAAATATGAGCTGCCCATCGTCATTCAGGCCTTTGTGGGAAACAGCAACGGGTAAGTGACCGAATATTTTGTCACCTTCACACCATCAGATTGTTTGTTGAGCAGTTTTGCAGCAATAACTTTGAATGAAATGTCAATGCAGACAGTTTTATACATTTACAAAGGAATGTTTCCATGGTCAGGACTTCAAAAAACGTGAGATTTTAGTGAAATAATTGGCAGAAAGCTCTGTAGAAAATTTTAAGAAGGTGTAAAAGAGAGCAGGCGTGCGTGGTGAAGGCACTTGAAATGAAGCGGCACATCAAGCAAAATGGCTGCGACTTGTTTTTGAAGTGCTGAGGTTGAGAGAAAGGGAAGTCGCTCTGTCCTTCTGTTGGGGGGCGGGGGTGTCTGGAGTGTCTGGACGTTTTAAAGGAACGGACAGTGCTCCGTCTCTCCTAGCGGCCCTTCAAAGAGCCCTTTTAAAAAGACGCAGCCGGTACCACATCGAGACAGAGCGCCAGATGAGCTCACTGCGACCTCGCTTCAACTTTAAAAATTGATGTGGTTTGGCTCCTCGGCGCCGCTCTGTTAAATCTCTTTGTGTGAGCAATGCAGTCATCCTGCGTGGATGCATCAGCTGACGTGCAGATGTTGTCAGAGCAGCGGCTGAGAGATTTGATCAGGTCTGAAGCTGCAGATGATGTGAAAGAAAAATTTATGAGAGGCCTTCTGCACAGAGTAGTCCATTTTAGTGCGAAAGAGTTTGCTCTTGGTGCTGGTTTGTGTGTGATCAAAGCTGCTGTATTTACACATGCTGTATAAACTGAAGCGAGCATTAAACAAACAGAAGGTCTAGATGTGGAAAAACAAATGTATTACAGCAGAGGCTGACATATGCTGACTTTAGTCTCGAGTACAAGCCCAGAATGACTGGATCCCACATTTCCCAGAAATGACATCATCGGGATTCATTTCTTGAGCTACAGACAATAAACAGCTGATCACAGGCTGAGCTGTACTTTCTGTAACAAAGACAGTGAACTTAATGTGGAAAATAGTGTCTCTAAAGATCATGTGACACAAGTCATAAAGTAACACAGATCCTCAGTCGTGACGATAGGTTGTGTAATTTACGTGTCATTCTGTCTTGCTTTGCTTCAGAGAGTGGTACACAAACGGTGACTACCTGGTGCTGCTGGTGACAGTCGCTATTATCCTGCCCCTGTCACTGCTCCGTAACTTGGGTAAGTAGTGTGTGTGTGTGTGTGTGTGTGTGTGTGTTCTGCTTTAATTGGATGCATTTCCATATAAGGTGTTGGCCAAGGGGCCCGTGACGCACTCCTACGTGTGCCAAAAAAGTCATAAAATGTTTTCACAGCTCAGGGTGAAGTGCTAAAAGAAAAAAAAAAAAAAGGAGCACAGTTTTTAAATAGAAAGCGTTCCTTAAAAAAATAAAAAAAACAGTAGCTCATGTTTGTGTTTTGCTGACCCCCTCAGGTTACCTTGGTTACACCAGTGGGCTCTCCCTGCTCTGCATGGTGTTCTTTCTCATCGTGGTGAGTAAAACCTACCTGTTTCCTCATTCCTCACACACACACACACACACACACACACACACACACACACACACACATACATACATGACACACAGTGGCATGTTTTCCTGCACCTCCTCTTTGGCACATGAGCCAGTATGTTTTGCCAGATGATTCTTGGTCAGAGAACAAAATTAACTTTTTCCACGAAATCTGTTGCCCTTCCCCTTAGAGTATTAGAGAAATTGCTGAAGGGTT
>JAPQLA010000015.1:3339278-3362128 GCA_029822935.1 Naso vlamingii
AGTATGTAATTTAGCCAAACTTTATATTTAGTTCCTATGAGTTTATTTTGTATGATTACGAAAACATCCACAGTAAATGGCGTTGTCTGAAAGCCAAACGTGGTCATGATATTCTCCACTGCGACAGAGAAAACACTGGTTTAATCCAGACTGACCTGCACACAGCTCAGATTCCCGTCCCATCTGTAAACACTAGTGAAAGGTCGTCTGTCCACCGGGCAGGAAGGAGCCATCTGCAACTTCAAAGTAAATTTCATTAATTCATTTCTATACTGCTGTAAAAGACACAGAGTTTAAACAATGACAGAGCAGCCGATGGACTCAATGCTTTACATGCTTTTCCATCTACGAGGTGAATTACTTCCTTAGGGACACACTCAATTGTATTTTTTGATATGTTAGTAAATGCCTTATAAAGTCTACACTTGTCAAATCCTAAAACAGATACTTCACTGAGATGTTAAAAAAGAAAAAAATAGATACATTTTTTGTGTCCATCTGTAGATATTCTGAATTTTAACATTTTTAAGCCACCAACACAAGTTCTAACAGTCCAAACCCAATTCAATGACACTCTTAAGTCAAAATCAGCCCAACATTTAATCTCTACTTGTCAAATCATCATTTTTCAACGATGGCATCACACACTGAGCGTCACCTCTGCCCATGTGAGGAGGCATCTGAGGCAGAAGACATGGCAGCAGCTGTCGGGCATGGCGAGCTCGCCTCCAGCCAGGACACCCAGACAGATGGGACACCTCTCCGCCTCCTCAGCGTCCGCGCCATCAGGTGGGCCCTGGCCCCCTAAACACACAGGAGAGGAAAAAGACACCACATGTTACAAATATGATCTGTTTTTTTTGTTTTTTTAGCCAGTGTGAACTGAAAATACTTGCACTAAATGTTTCAACACAGGGATGCATGGATTCTCTATAGTTGTTGCGACATATTATTATTTACACAACATGTAGGCTATCTGAACATTTGGCAAAAGACCAATCTAAAACATAAAACATCAAGTCTCACCACTTCCAGCTCCAGTCATATCCGCCCCGGGCTGTCCTGTTCACCACTAACACAAAGAAGAAAAGAAAATTAATGTGAAGTTGATGTTGATGCAAAGGAGAGCCGAGTAACTGATCTGGAACACTATGTTATGTTCTCTGTTTATTAGGGGTGTAACAGTACACTGTATTCGTCCCGATCTGTAACAGTACTGATGTCATGGCTCGGTGCATGCAGTCATACGAAGAATACATCTGAGTGAGTCACAGGTAGCAGTGGCGAGCCTTTAGCAAGTTTAGCACATTCTGTGAGAGCTAACATGAAAAGACTCTTCTGCGTCTTTTAAGTCTTGTAAACATGAGGCTTCACTAAACTTTCCAAAGTGCAGGGATTAAACTCTGTTAGTGAGTCATTTTCAAGAGGTTGTGTGACACTCAAAACCATTAATCCACCTTTTAAACCGCAACAAGCAAGGAAGAGCTAGCTACGTCAAGGTCCACACAGGAAGTCACAGACACAGAAGCGAATCCAGTTTTTTTTTCAAAATAAAACACCCTGTGCCGATCGTTTTGTTTTGTTTGAATCAAACCCGTACTTAACCATGAGGTCTAAACTGAAGTGTGAACCGAACCGTGACCTCTGTGTACTGTTAGCTACATCCCTACTGTTGAGCCAGCAGGAAAATTACCCTAAAATCTTATGATGAAATATCAATATTTGGCACCAGAGTCGGGGGAGTAGATTGGACACAAAATGCTATTTGAGAACTGAATCTGAAAATTACTCAACCATTCTTCTGAGATCATTCCATCCTCATGACAACATACACATTCACACGACAAATTGAGAGCAATGGGCAACAAGTTAGCAAGGTTTTCAGCAGTATGCCACTGTAGCGTTGCTTTGGTCGGCAGAACATCGTCCTATATTTTGCACTCGTGTATGCAATGACAAGTAACCGTCACATACAACACAGTTTTAAGTGCTGTCCATGAATCTGTGGTCAGAGACCAGTTCTCAACACTCGTCAGAAGTTTACATATAGAGATTTTCCAATACAATTTTTTTCTTTCCAATACGGATTCCAATACCCAGACTTGCGTAGCGGCCAGCACAAGCACTGATCCGATACCAGCGCATAAAAACAACAATTCCTTTAAAATGTAAAGTGTTCTCCAAATTTAGTAAAATAAAAGATTTCGTAGAGCACTATAAAACAGAAGTGCAACAGCAAATTAAAAACTAAAATCTAGGAAAATCTATTTCCTTACGCTACACTGACTGGGAAGTAGCTGGGTACCATGTAGCAGCTGATAAATCACGTGGTATTGGATCGGTGCACAGACTGGCGTACTTACTGGTACCAGCAATTTCAGCGGTACTGCAGAAATTTTTTGAAAATGGTATTGGTCTCGGAACAACTCTAATTATACTGTGTATATAGTCTCCAGTTTTTTGGTAATAGTTTCTCTTGATGGGATTTTAAAGTCTGGCTCATTACACGTCATTAACGAAAATGCCTTAAACAAAGCTCTCAATTAGGACTGCACAATTAATCGAAATCGCAATGTGAGCTACCGCAATTTTTGAATCGCAGAGAGCAATATTTGTTATAGGTGCAAAGTGTGTCAAAATACCACTTATTTCAGATATTGTGGTGCTGCAAAGTTGTCCTGGCCTGCACATCACATTCTACAGACTTCAGAAAACATCTTTATTTGGTACAGATCCCTGCAAAAATCATGCCACAATCATTTTAATGTTTATCAATGAAAATGGGAACTATAATTAAAAAATGACCATTCCCTCTGATATAGCAATCGCAACATCAGTGCAAATAATCACAATTCGATATTTTCTCAAAATAGTAAAGCTCTACTGTCAATCAATTGTGAGACGAGGGTCATCGCTTGCTCTGCACCTCTGTCATCAAACTCACATCTTCTTGTGACAAAGCTAACCATTGATTGCTGATCAGTGGACAGGTTCCCTCTTTCTTCTGAGGGCTTTGCTCACAAATGACAGTGCAAAGATGATGTTGGCTTGTGATATCCAACTCTGCCTGGCAGAGTTTGCATTATAAATCAGAAAACTTTACGACAGATGTTGAAATCTTTGCATATCTCTCCTCTTTGTATCGTGGCTTACAGCTGATCTCACGGTGCTGTACCTAAAGCTGCACTGCCCTCATTTGAAAAAGAACAAGCCACACATATTCTACTGCTAATAATGTAATGCCACCTGGTCCTGGTAGTACTGCATTATTACTGCATTATTACCACACATCAGTACAACTTCTATTCATTTTTTAATTTAATGATCATCAAAATCTGAGTATAAAAAAGACCAATCCTCAAACCAAAGTATAACTATTTCGATAATCGATGAATCGTTTAAGTCATTCTTTAAATAAAAAAGTAAAAAGAATTCCTGATTTAGCCTCTTAAATGTGAAGATTTGCTGCTTCTCTGTGTTATTTATGATCATAAATGAGGAGTCTTTGTATTTTGGGCTGTTGTTTGGACAGAAAAAGACATTTAAAGACATCACATTGGGCTCTGGGAAATTCAGATAATCTTTGCACTTTTTTTTTTGGACATTTCATGGAATAAATGATTATTAACTGTAAAGATAATCAGCTGATTAATCAGTAATGAAAATACCCATTAGTTACAGTCATAATAGCAGCAAGGGATGTAATATATTTCCTATTTGCTTTTAGTTCTCATCCCTACTGCCAATGAAATAAATTTATGCTGAGGTCATTTTCACTAATAAAATTGGCCTGATCGATATAAGGCGGGGATGTTTTTAACAGGAATTATTCACTGCTTTAGTTTTTTTTTTTAAATTCAGCTAATAATTGATGACACAAAAATGTACAAAATATGTTAAATAAATCATTCTTTCATCTTCTCACTGTCCCTAATTAATGAAAATGCTGTAATAAAAAGCACTCTGTAAGTGAAGGCAAATTATTCTTTCGTTTGATGCTCTGACTCACGTTGTTTGAGGCAGACACACACTGTGGTGTTAAACCAAATGCAAACATTTACTGACACGATTTGTGATTAGGTGAAATCTGAACACTGTGTAGCTTGGCTTTTGTTGTTGTTGTTGTTTCCCCCCAAATTAAGGCACCAGGTTCGGATTCAGAGGCATGTTGAACGGACCTGACTACAGGGGGCCATGAGATCTCTATCTGGCTGACAATAAGCAGGAAGCCTGTGGTCCAGATTTAAAGCCTCTAATAGTTAGTCTAACGTTTGAAGCAGGCTTGGCTTTTACTGCTTTAATTATGCCGAGATCTTAAAAATGTCAAAATAAACCCATTCAACAGACTCACACTAACTTAATTTCTTTACACTTACAATAAACAAAGCAACACAAGCCATTACTCACTCGCCTTGCACTCCAACTGGTATCTCAATTTCCAAATTTAACAATATAATTTAATTCGCGAACCAGGCATTTACTTAACGTCAGATTGATTTAGCCAACTTATTAACGTTGGTCGTTGACTTGACAGGCAGTCACTTGTGAAAGCTCGCTGTTGTTTAGAAAAAGCACGGCCTGGCTGCTGAAGACACAAAATTAGCACCAACTTGATCAAGCAGTGCCAACACGACGGTAACAACATGGTTGTTGTGCGTTAGCCAGGATGCTACTGCTAGCTAAAAACACAGCTACTCGAGAGCTAGCTGATTGTTGTTAGCACGGCAGCAAACATGGCTAAATAGAGTCTAATATAAGCCACGATAAATGCATTGAAGGTCATAAGTTAGCTAGCTAGCTAGCTGGCTATAACCAAGTGGATTTAGCTGATAGCTAACGAGCTGCTTAGAACAACAGCACCTGCTTACGTCGCTTTTAGCTTGCTAGCAGTTAGCTCTAGTTAGCCAACGGCAAGTGTCGTTACTCACCTGTAAGTGCTGCGGCTGCTAGTTTGCACCAAATACACTGTTTTTAGTGTCCAAATTCCTGCTATGAAATGCTGACAAATCGCAATATCCGGGAATTGTTTTGGGCTAAAAACGGAGCGCAGCTTTCAGAAAGTCTCAGCCACATGTCTCGCGGTACGGCTGAGAGTTGGTGCAGCTGGCGTCCCCTAGCGGAACCGCCGGGCACTACAGCAGAATGGATTTATCCCTTTGGTGGCTTTTACATTACAAATTAGGACGAGCGCAACAGCAACAGGTGGAAGAGCAGCCAAAAAATATTCAACTGCTACTTCCTTTAAGTCATATGGACATACAACCATCCACATGCCTTAGCTTCTGTCTCCTATATTTACTTCTATCATTTTAGGTGGCCCCAAAAATTAGGGTAGCACAATATCAGTACAGATCTGACATAAAAAACAAAAATAAAGTTAACTCAGTTTAACATGTTGACATGAATGCAAAAACTAGGAATCACAAGCCACATGCTGGAAAAATATGCAAGTGACAAGTACATTTGTTTTTCTCACCAGCCAAAAACAAAACTATGGTAGTCAGTTGAGTGTCTGGTAATATCTGAACAATTACTTGCCATTTGGCCAGTGGACACACACACACACACACACACACACACATTTAGCAATATGAGTGTTCATCGCCCTCCAGTGGTCACAGAGAGGAACTGCAATACTAGACTATATAAGTTGGGGGCTGACAAAGTGTTAATGTTAATAAATATGATTTTATCAATATATAGGAGTCACAATTAGTGTGATAATTAAAAGGGATTAAGTAACACCAGCATCATGTCAAGACACAGTGTGCAGATGCTTCCAGCAAAAAAAAGCTCTCAAAAACATGGGCTATATCTTGCGAACTGGTGAGCAACAGGTGGCTAATTAATTAACAACCTGGAGCAGAGCAATTAGCCGTTAAACAGCCACATATTTCCCTCAGGAATTAGTAGAGGCCAAGGCACAGCAAAGCAGAACTAAATATTGGACTTAAATTCGACATGTGGACACAAGCATCACTTTAGCTGTACGCTAATGTTTCTGCTTAATGAGTAGCCTAAATAAACCAATCTATGCTAGCACTTTCTTCAGCTAAAGTCTTTAAGTCGTCAATGTTGTGGCCTTAGGTAGCATTAAAAAATGAAAAATAACAGTGAATGAATGCTCAAAGTTGTTTATTCAAAGTTTCTTGTTTTTTTTAAAGTGCCTTTAAGCTGGTGGCGCTAACGGTTCACACGTTGCATTGTGAAATGTGATTGATCACTGCCCTCCAGTGGTCACAGTCAGAAACTGCATGTCAAGCCAGACGTAGCTTTGTTACATTACAATAGTTTATTCATTTCTACCAGGTTTGAGCATTTATGTGTATGTATCTGTCCGCAGCTACTTTTGCATACTACTGGAAACGTCATGAACATTTTTTGTGCATATTTATGACTGTATGTTTAAGGCCCTGTCCTGGTTACATTTATTAAAAACTTTTGAAATGTTATTAATGACTGCTTTCTCCTCACTCCTCCTCTACCAAGTGCACTCTTGTGGTTTTTAATTATATTCTTTTCATATATATTTTGTTTCTACATTTTGACTTCTGTTTTTTGTGTCTCCTGTCTCACATCATCATTTTACTTCTGTGATGTTCTTTTGCACATGCTTTTTTTTAAAGGGAGCATTTGAACAAGACTAAGTGCCAAGGACTGCTTCACTGTACTTGAGTAAATGACTTCTGCTCAATTCTTCTATAAAATGACATTAAAAGTAACATGAGAAGTCAATTTTGCCAATGGGCCTTTATTACAGGACACGTGGTTATTTGTAAAGGGAATAAATTAAGGCATAGATGATGCAAAAATTTTAAAAATGGAATAAATAAAAGGAATAATATCTGAATGATATTTGGCTGCTTTAGTTTAAGTGTTGCGTTTTTGTGCATGTTAGCTCATTGTCACAGTCATGACTTACCGGGACACTTTAACAAAAAAGATCCATAAATAATGTTTGTAGTAGCACCTCTGTGTTTCTTTATACGACATGGCAAAATGTGCAAAGTGGACTATTACAAAAAGTCTGAATCAAATCTTACTTAATGGCTTTAAAGAATTTTAAAGAAATTATTTTCAACGTAAGGATGTCATGTTTTGCTTTAAGCTCTGACAGAATGTTAGACTCTAAGGTCTTTAGAAAAAATCAATATCTCTGTGACGTAAGAATAAACACAAAGTATGTTTAGGGAGCTGAAGAAAGGGAAGTGTTCAGCAAAGCAATACGCTAAAGGAAATGTCCAGTGGTTACACAGAACACAAGGAGGAGTTTAAAAGAAAAAGGAGCTTGTTAGGTTTTATCAGACAAGAGCTACCATGATAGCTAAGCTGAATGTTAAAAACACAGAAATCTGTTCCGACATTGAACACAACCCAGAGAGGAGTGATGAGACCACCAACACTCAGCTGGTGTTCCTCAACTTTTGTTGGACTAATTTTCAGATGTGTTCATTTGAATTTATTTTAAAACAGATGTTATCTATTTTTACAACTTAGCTGTTTATTTAAAGCTGCAGCTGGTTAACTTTTGCTAACAAGCTAACATTAGGTAGCATGAGACTGGAAGCAACTCTGCTCCGGCCGTTTGCGCTGGCTTGCATTTTATTTTGTTTGCCATCTCTATTCAATCCAGTTTGAACCGAAACGAGCGATAGAATTTTTTTTTTTACAAATCCTGATACAGAGGCATGATGGGAAAACAGATCTCATGATACTCTCAGACCACTTTACTAACAGCTGTCTGTGGAGATTTTTTCCAAACAGAATGGAAAAAAGTTAATGTTTACCCCAAAGTTACCAACTGCAGCTTTAAACCAGATTAGTCAAGCGTGCACTTAAACACCTGTCACATTCAGACGCTGGATGTGTTTAACCATTCCATTAGTTGTGGACTATTACAAATGTAATTTATTACTTTTACATGACTCTTCTGTTTTCCCTTTAGATTTACTTGAGAATTCCAACTGTTTATCCATGACTTTTACCTGACTATTTCAACTGTTTATCCATTACAAATGTTAATCTAACATCTGGAGCATAACAGCTGTTTTCAGTTCATAATTTTTATGCACTCAGTTGTAACACAGTGTTCAGATTTTTCTGTCAAATTAAAGCTGCTGCTCAATCTTTCCATGAATCCCTTGGCAACTGCTTCAGGTACTTCCTGGAACAGAACGAGGTCTACCCCGGTTAGGAATCAACACTCTGTATCAGCTGCTGCACGCACTCTGATGAAAGAAATCCACGGTGCAAGAGAAGAAAAACAAGTGTAAAACCAAAGCAAAATGTTCAGTGTTTTATTTAAAAACTATAAACAGTCACCAAAGTAAATAAAGCCAATCTCTAACAGACTGTTAGGTCTATGTATAGTCACACATCCTACTGACACCGCAGAAATGAGGATGGTTGGGTTGCCCCGGTCAGATGCTAATACGACAGGCAGTCATAAATGTTACACAACACACGGTAGAGAGGACAGTCTGAGGACGTGAGCCGGAATGTGGCATGGTATTAAGAATGAAAAAAATAGTACAATAAAACTCCACACTATATTAAGATAGAAAAAAGTAGTGAAGAAAATATCATACCTGCACGTAAAGCAAAGAACACAGGAGAAAACCTGTATAAAAACTCCATGTATTTAAACCAATTTACAAATACAAAAAAATTTTGGTACGCGCACTGTGCCCGTACAATGACAAAACGCTTACAGTGGATAAATGTTACTTGTGTGTGTGTTGAGGAGAGGGTGTGTGAGGGAAGAGGAAGGGAAGAGAATACCTTCAATATTTTTTTTTTTTACTTCTACAAAATGACATGAGATATATTATTCCATACTCTTTCAGCCAGCAAAATGAGTTCTACAAGGTATTATAATACAAAAAATGTCACAGTTCCACAAAAAACTGTTTTCCCCCTCCCTAAGCTTTACAGCATCAGTACCTTTGCAGAATTATTTACAGGTTTTTAAGTACATTCATCCACTGCTGAGTATAGAATCACATTAGATACAAGTGACCAGGGATCATAAAAAAGCAAAAAACAAAACAAAAAAAAAAAACAAAAAAACAAAAACAAAACAAAAAACATACTAATTAATTCAATCCTACCAAAGTAATGCTTTTATTACTCCACAGAGCAAGTTCTCCAGTGGCTGCATCGGCATGAAAGAGGATCTTCTTTATATATATTCACAACATATTTACAAGATTCTTTTTCATTAATTGTAATGGTATTCATTTTCAATAATAAATAAGTGAAAATATATTGACTCAAGTAAGAAAACCAAGCTACCAAGTTTCTAAAGAAAACAAATTCTCTGCGCCAGTTGCCAGCTGAGTCCTCCTCCACCTGTGGGATACCTAGAATAGCCCCGCCCCCTCCACGCCCATTAGTACTCTTCAGTCGACCGCCACTCGCTCCAACGCACACATCCGTTCACGGGACGAAGAGAAGAATAAAAATAACAAAAGAACTTGAACAAAATGTGCTCGTGTTTGGGGTTTCGTCGGTTGAGTCCCTTGGGGAAGCAGTCTTAAAGAGCTCCCCCTGGTGGGCAGCTGGTGGAAGACCCCGTGGCAGGTTTTTTTTTTTTTTCTGTGTGTGTGGGTTGGGGGAGGGTGGGGTTTTGAACACAGGTTGGCGAAGAGGGAGGTGAGGGATGAGAAGGGGGTCGAGGCGCGGCAGAAGGAGGGCCTCTGTTCTGGTTCCCGCCCTCTGATCCCCTGCAGACCCGCTACGGCTCACCGGTGGCTCCCCCCTCTCGTGTCAGGAGAGGGATGGGGGTGGTGGGGTGAGAGGGTTTTAGAGGTTGTCCTTTTGGCGTTAAGCCTGGAGCGAGCGAGTCAGTTCGTAAAGGCATTTGGCGAGCGTGGTGGAAACCTCCATGTTACTTAGCGCGAGCACAGAGAGGTGCGTCTCATGCCTCTTTACCAACCTGAGAGATGAGGGGAGGAATAAACACAAATTTACAGATTGTTCTTCATTCCACAAGCAAATAAAATCAATGATCAAAATAACACAACTAAGAATATATTGATTAGGGCTGACCCAAACGCTTCAAAGCTTCAATCGTTGCCAGTTGACGACTAAATTAATATTTGATGGAATGTTTTTTCTGTCTCTCTGTTAAAAGACATATGCAGTCACTAACTTAGACCACAAGGTGGCAGTAAGGTACAGTCCAGAATTACAGTCAACAAAATGTGAGTTGTAATTGGTAGAAGAAAAAAGTTTCTGGTGAAAGAGGAGAGGTAAACATCACAGTGCCATGTGTTTGTTCATGAAGTTGTTCGGTAAACAGTTACGTGATGAAACATGAAGCTCTGGATATTTTTTGTGTCAGTTACACTCCCCACATTTTTTGGTGCTGAAACCCGGACAGAAGATTATCATCACCTGATAGGTATAACTGTAGCTAGTTCACCAGCTAACAGCTTAACTTTAATGTTACCCAGACAACGGATAAAATAGTGGAACGTTTACAAAGACTGAAACAAAGACGTAATGTTACAGTCATACGAGCGTCACACGAAGCTGCTGAGGGCAAAAAGAGGAAGAACACCACGAGTTGTGAGCACTGAATAGAGCTGCTGTCCATGTGAGCGGCTATGGAAGAAAATCTCATGAAGTTAGTGTTTTTTAAGAAAACTGAAGAGGAGGTACCGATGGACGAGCTGGAAGTGGACATTGTGAAAATGAGCGATTATCATTACAACGTTATCTTTCCTCTGGAAAGCCCGTGTGATGAGGATGACTGACGACAGAGCGTGAGCGCAGCTCGCATCAGCTTAGTGATGTGAGTACACACTCGAGTAGACTAACGTTAACAGATGTGGTGAATGAATATTTGATTTTGATCGAGCAGTTGTCACACAAGCTTCAAAGCCAAGAAAAAAAAAAAAAGCTATTCGGGACAGCCCTAACAATGAAACCAAGCAAAACTACTGACTGGATAAATTATCTCTGACTGATTCTGAAACATTTAAGCTCCAGAAAAAGTAACACATATTAGACATCTGTTGTATTGGATAGCACTATACTGTCATATGTTTTTTTCTTTAATTTTGTCCATACACATGTAATATTTATGACACTTTTCAAAGGAATAAACAAAAGAAAAAAAAAGTGCACTCAACAATCCTCAAAGCCTGAAGGATACTTACATGCGACCACAGTCAGAGTGCTTGGCGATGTTCTTCAACGTTAAGGCAGCAGTTAGTCGTATGTGTTTGGTCACTGGTCCCTCTTTCTCATCCTAGGAAAGGAAAACAAACAAAATGTACTTACAGATTTCACGTTCACAGAAAATGAAAGTTCAGTAGGAGTAGAAGTTGAAGACAGGACATGTGCGGAGATAAAAATGGTGGTTCACTAGTCTACTGAGCATTCTTTACAGAGGCAGATGCCATTATATGCAAAATTATTTTTTACAATATATGTGCAATCCAGTGGTAGTGCTTTCTTAGTATTTGTGCAAATTCCAACACAGTTATTGACAAAATTCCTTTGCCACTGCATTTACAGTCAATCCTGACGCTGACCTCTGTTTGAACCCTAAAATGAGGAAACAGTGGGATTTAAAAGCTTCAAAGCAGCTTACACCCACCCCGGCCAACCAAGAGCTTTATGAGTCATACAAAAGTATGTGTGTGAGTTTTAGGAAAAATGTGGTTAGGAAGTCGGCCTTGTGCTACTCACAGTGAAGTCCCTGAAGACCAGGTTCCGAGAGCCTCTGCGTAGGGCCATGAGCGCTGCACTCGGATGATTCACGATTGCTTTTGGTGCTCTCGGTGCAGGAGTACTGCCTGCCGCTGGCGGAGTCCTTTACAACACAACAAGCAGGTATACAACACGTCAGTGTCATCAGCAACACACCAACATCACCACACTGTTGGTGGGGACAGTTTTTATCTCTTTCTTTTTATCTACTATGTAAAGTAGGGATGCAAGTGACTAGTCAGTTAAACGTTTTAACGCCCACTCCCTCACTAGTAGGCACAGAAATACTGTCAGTAGTTATTCAATTAACAAGCAGTTTGTTGAGGAGAGGGGAAGGGGCACAGAACAAAAATCAGAGCGAAAAATTACCCAAAAAAGCTGAAAAAATGGGATGGTTTTTTTTTTTTTGTAATTTTGATTATTTATGTATTCTTTTTGTTATTTACGTCTTGTTTTTGTGATTGTATATTTTGGGTTGTAAAGCCTGATGATGACGTCTATGATGACATGAGTGTTTGTTGTTGGTGTTTTTGTTTTGTTTAGTGTGATCCAGTGTTAAGCCTGCGCTGTGTCTATTGTGATTTGTTTGTTTTTTTTCTTTTGGTCTAAATTAAAAACAAACAAACAAAACAAACAAAAAATAATAATTAACAATGTAGATCGCTGGTGAACTGTTGCATCTCAATGTTACACAGCCAGCCTCAAATGCTGCAATCGCTCCTCCTGCACACTCCAGCAGGTGGAAAAGTGAAATTGAGTGGGATGACGAGAGACGGTGGTGGTGGCAGTATTTTGATCAAGAACAAAGTTATAACAAGGTCGTGTGTTGGCTATGTAAGCAAAAGCTCACATTTATATACTTGGAAGTACACCTGCAAGGAGAGCAAGCTACTACTAGCAACCAGTCAGAAGAGATAACAACTCATCACCAAAATGTCTTAACTTTATACATTAAGTTGTGCTCAATTTAGATGGTTTTCTCAGTGCTTTCTTGCTAACAGACTAGTGGACTAGTCACAATTAAAATTTCCGTTTATTTATTTAAATTTCTGTCGTTATGTCTTGAAGTAGTTGACCTAAATCAAATCAAATAGTCAACGCTCAACAAAATGAAATTGAAATGAAAACAAAAACAGGTTTAAGTTGTAGTTTCAAGCATCAATCATGCATCCAGATAAACAGAGAAATGTGTATGTACTGGGAAGAAGTCTGATTGGGACTCTGCGCCTGCTGCTCCTCTAGTTTGAGTCCAGCCAGCAAAGCCTCTCGAGAACAGTGCTTATCCTGGAAGAAAGACAGCAGAAAAATCTTAGATAACCTTGTTCAGTATTTCATTGCTGTTTCACAATCATGAGGTAATACAGGTACTATAAAAAGATCTATAGAAGAGATTCCCAGTCTACCACTACCAGTAACAGAGAGAAGTGGAGGGAGATTTACCTGTAGATGTGTGATGAAGGACAGTCTCTGTCTGGGAAAAGGTTCACATCCCTCCCACAGACATTGGCCTCCATACACACCTTTCCCACCATGTTGCGTTGCTGCGTGGTAAAACACCTGAGACGGCGTTTCAAACCACCTACGGTAGAAACAACAAATCAGCAGGAGCTCGACAGCAGCTCAGCTAAAGATATGACTGATGAACGAGCGACAGCCTGTCTGTCTGTCTGTGACACGCACCGTTTACAGGACTGCCACAGACACTTAAAGTTCTGCCCTGCTTTCCTGCTTTGCTCTGGAGGTGCTGCGGGGGTCTGCTGTGCTGGGAGGTGAGGGCTGTGGTTACCTGCTTGTGCAGGCTGGAATACAGGAGGCGGGGACGGGGTAACGTTAGGCTGCGGAAGAGTCAGAAAAGCCGAATAAATATTAACATATAACACAATGAAAGCAGAGTCCTTAGAAATGACATTGATAACTTTAACATATAGACAAGTCAATCAAAAATTAATACATCCACCAAGTTTTTAGAAAGGTGTAGGACAAAAGCATTGTCCCCCCAACCCACCCTTAAAAATATTATGACAGACTATTTTTTAAAATGGCTTGCAAGCCCATAGTATAACCTTGTCAATACCACGTGCTGTTTGTGTCATCAGTTAATGTGGAAAAATGTTTGATTTTGACTTTCCAGAGTATCTTTTGCAAATTTGGGGTGTTTTTTTTTTGGTCTAACACATTAATGATGGATAAGAAGGAAGCATAGCTGTCCCACTGTGCATGAAAAGAGAAAAATAGGCTCAGTGACTGAACTTGCAACTACAGCAATAAGGTAAACAGAGTTGTTGTCTGCTTTTGAGGTTTAATGTTGGCAAATAATTCGGTTACGTTTATTACTGACTTGTAGCATCTCTTTGCGTGTTTCACTAATCTGTTTGGACTGCACAGCTGCACTCTGTGCTAAATGTGCAGGTGAAATAGAAGTAACGTTTGATAGAGGCAAGTGTTTATAAACTGTTGCTGTTTGGGTTTCCATCTGTGTCTCATTCCTCTGAATACACCACAAAAGATTCACTTCTTGAGCAACGAACAGTCAAGACCCGTTTGTGGGGCGCACGCATCAAAGTGGGGAGGTGTAGCGCGTCACCTAGTGGTGGAGTTGGAGTAAAGTTGTCTATGGGACGTTTAAATGAGAACTCTTATTCCACTCTTTCAGTTATAAAAAGTACCTTAAGATAAGGGTGTAAAGCAAATTTTAAGCAGCAGTGCAAAACTTTTGCCTCTCCCTTCTGGCAGTGAGAGCAAATACACCAACACTGCTAACATGCTTATGACAACAAAGGCTTCGCCATACTCCTATGCCATGTTTCATTAGTCCTGTATAACGTCCTCACTGACTTTCCGTCTTGGTGATCCATTTCACCGGAGTTGCCATGTGAAGGGCAGGGGTCGGGGTGTGATAAATATATATTTAACGAATGAAACAGACATTCACGTGGCACAAGACAGGATGTGTGTTAATTAAAAAAAAAAAGTCTGTGGTAACTGTCTGCTGACGTTACTTAGGTTCTTGTTACCCCACTACACAGTTGTAGATCGTGCATCCGTGGTGTCTTTGGCTGTAGGTGCAATGAAATTACTTTATGCAGCCTGCCAAACCATATTTTTATGTTATGAGTGCCTCTAGTACAGGAAAGGGAGCAAAATGTTGATGCATTCTTGTTTTTTGTTAAATTTCCATTATTATGCTGATGATACACAGCTGTACATTGCCTTGTCTCCTGGTGACTCAGGGCTGACTGATACCCTTTTTAATTGTATTTCAGATATCAAGTCACAGATGGCAGAGAACTTTCTCCAACTCAACCAGGACAAAACTGAGGGCTAAATCACTGATTTTGAAGCCGAGTGAGAGAAACTAAATATAAAACTGCAAGCACTGTCACTAACATTCAGTCAACGAGTGAAAAACCTTGGTGTTATCTTTGATTCGGATCTTAGCTTTGAGTCACACATCAGAGACATAAACAGCATTTTATCATCTGAGGAACACTGCCAGAGTGCAACCATTTCTCTCTTGAGCCAACACAGAGACACTAATGCATGCTTTTATCACCTGCAGAATTGACTACTGTAATGCTCTACATTCTGGTCTTCCTAAGAAAAATACTTCTCAGTTAGAATTATTACAAAACTCAGCTGCACAGGCGCTGACAAAGACCAGAAAGAGAGCACACATTACATCAATTTTAAAGTCTCTTCACTGGCTACCCGTGCACTTTAGAATTGATTTTAAGATCCTTTTATTGGTTTTTAAAGCTCTTAAAGGCTTTGGTCCTAGCTATTTATAAGATTTGCTTTTATCTTATCAACCCTCTAGAAACCACAGGTCTTCTGGCAGCTGCCTTTTAATAGTCCAAAAAGTCAGACTTAAGACTCATGGTAAGACATCTATTTATTACTACGGTCCATGTCAATGGAGCAAGCTGTCTGAGGACCTGAGGGCTGCAGAGAGTGTTGATATTTTTGAAAGTTAACTCAAAACATACCTCTTTAGTCAGGCTTTCAATTGAATTTTGTCTACTTATTTATTGAGTATTTATAAATTTCAGTCTGTTTCACTTTACTAGTTTGATGTACTATACAAATATTCTGATTGATTGATCAAAGAGTTGAAGATGCAAAATACTACAAAGCCGATCACCTTTCCATGTGACAAGTGAAAGCCAAGTATTAATGTGTTCATGGTTTTTTTTGAATAATCACACTGACAGGACAACATCTGCTCAGACTTGGAACAGTTCAGCGTGAACATGTTTGCCTTAAAAATCCTGAAAAGCAGCTTAACCCAAAACTGAACTTGCATCATACTGCATACAAAATAAAACTTACTTACACATACTGTATGGGAGGAATAATGTGGATTACAGCTTTTTGTTTTTAAATTATCATGAGAAAGCTTATGTTGGCTGAGATGTAACCCAAGCCTGTCTACTGGCAGAAGTTGCTCTCTCAGCTGCTCTGCTATAGGAGGTGGGTATCAGTGAGAGCCACATGGTCTTAACTGGTCTCACCTTCTTAACCTCCAAACATTTACTCATCACACCAGAGCCCTTCCAGTAAGCACATCAACGAATGATATGCAATAAAATACATATTTAAGAAAAGCTCTTTTATGTTTCTTCACAGGCATATGAATGATTTAAAAACCTTTTTTTAAAAGTAAAGGCTGCCCCTTAATGATTTCAGAGTCACAGACATGCTTTCTGTAGCTTTACATTGAACAGCTGATCTTTTTCCTCTTATCTCCTCTGCACAGAAAAAGCATTTTAGGCACCAAACAAGCCCCTTTTCCTAAGTGCACAACATTTGTAACATCAAGTTTCTTCCAGGTTTTAGTCCATGGCCCTTTTACACATCTAGTACATAATGTTTTACTTCATTTCAGTTACAAAGCTGCATTTTTTCCAAATGAAATACTGAAACCATCTTAAAAAACACGGGGGCTCGACAATAAGGTTTCCCCATGTGCCAGGGGCAAGTAAAATGTCAAGCGGGGCTAGTTAATCTAGTGACTCACTTGCCTGATTGGGCAAGTTGGTTACAAGCTAAGGAGTGTGCATTCTTGCTTTCCTTATCTCTGTGGAGAGTTGCACATGTGTGGTACTGATCAGGCTCTTATGAGAAAATGGTGACAGGAAAAAATATGTTTCTGAGGTGAAGAGGTGGTGAATGCTGATCAAATCAGTCACCCATGGTAGGCTTATACCCATAGGTTATATGCACAGAGTCAGAATATTTCAGTAATGACTTCAGCTTAGCAATAGAAACAGTCATTCTTGTGTGCCTGTGACAGACATGCAAGACATATTTTTTGACAGACCTGACATCAAGGCAACTAAAAACACTGTAGAGAAATGTGGTGCACTGTAAGACTAACCCTACAATGACTCACCGTTGAGCCAGCTGCCTGTGTGGGTGAGCAGTTCCTCTGCTGTGTGGCGTTCTCTATTGCTACTTTGGCTACTGTGCTTGGGTCTGTTCCTGCTGGCACTGCCACCATGGTGGCACTGCTGCCGGCGTTGTTTGGGTCGCTGATGGTGATGATCCGTACTCCAACTTTATTGGGGATCCCAGAGGATGCTGCCGCTGCACTGCGGTCCTCACTCTCAGCCGGTCTCTTGAGACCTCGAGCCTCAGAGGCCACTCCATTCGCAGTGGAGCCAGCAAGACTCTGGGAGGTATGAGTAACAGTGGAGGGGAGGGTGGAATTGGGGAGCAGTTGCTGTCTTAGCACAGGCACAGCATGGCCCGGCCCCAAAGGTCCATTGCTTAATTCCGAGGGAGGCCTGTTGCCTACTGCCTGGGGTCCATTTGCCAGGCGCTCAGACTGCTGGGCTTTGGCAGTGTCCTGCTGTGGGGGAGGAGGACTAGGGAGAGGGGGGTCCGACCCATGAGTCTTCTCAGAGGGGTCCACCTCCCCATTCCCCAAGTACTGTTTGGAAGCAATGTGATTTGGAATGTTTTTGTTAAAGTTGCCACCACTGTCACCCCGATCAAAGTCACACACCCCATTGACTAGAGTCTTTTTGGGGTCGGGGTTGCCCTCCAGAGGGGTGTTTAGGCTGGGGGAGAGGGCCTGCTTCCCATTAGCAGGGTGACTCTCCGTAGCTGGGCCATTGAGTGCCCCCTGGCTGTTCCCTGAGTGGTATGGAGGTAGATTAGGCTCCATGCACTTCCTACCATTTAGCAGCTTGGCACCTGCCGCAACATCGCCATTACTGGTTTTACCTTTGGAGGAGTCTCCCTCTGCCAAAGAGGAGTTCTCCATCACCTCTATCTTTCTCTCATGGATGTGAAGCCCCGTGGCATCCTTGGCCTCTTCCTCCTTTTGACAAATTATCTTGTCTCCTCTGAGGGGAGCTGGCAGTGGTGGTGGAGCTGCTGGGGTGTGGTGGGGCAATGTTCCAGTGGAGAATGGAGGAGGGGGAACTCCCGGAGCCACAGCAACCTGACTAACAGCGGCAACAGCAGCAGTAGACGTGGTGAAACCAGTGTTGGGGACCACGGTGAATGTGACTTGTCCAGCTGCCGCAGGGCCCTGGATGATGGTAGCTGCCCCTGGGCTACTTGCGGAAATTAGCTGGCCTGGCAAGAGCTGGACTGTCTGGAGTCCTGGAGCTCCTGCAGCCGGAAGCTGGCCAGGAACCAGCTGGACATTGAGCTGCTGGGGCTGAGGAGAGGGATTCTGGGTGCTGTAGCTTGTCTGGTAGATAACTTGTGGACTGGGGGCTATCGTACTGTTTGGAAGGGGCACCTGTGGAGCGGGTAGGATTAGTTTTCCTCCCGGAGTAGAAGGCCCTCGCTTTGGAAGCAGTAGCTGTTTGATCAAGCTAGACTCAGTGGAGGTAGGCTGAGAGGGAGGTGTTTGGGAAATTATTTGGAGCGGTGGCTGTTGCTGATGCTGCTGTTGTTGATGCCGTTTCATGGACAGTGTGTGGCTGACAGTTTGACTGGACTGGACCTGGGTATTGGAGTGAGAAGATGGAGGTGGGCAGGGGCTGGAAGCAGCTCCAGGCTGCCCTGCTATCTGGACAGTCTGGGCCCCGGGAATGGTGGAGGGGTTGGCAAGAACAATCTGGTGAATGGCAGGGGTGTAGGCTGGGCTCTGCTGAGGGGTGGGACTGACTATGACGACACTCTGCGCCTGCTGCTGAGGTTGAGGCTGCTGGTTGGGAGTGGCTATCGTGGCTGCTGGTCCACCTGACTGATTTGGCGCTGGTTTGGGAGCAATATTCTGAAATGTGACTCGTGACCCTTGGGAACTGGGCACACCCGCGATACTCAGCGCCTGACCACCCCCCACCTGAACAGAAGAAGAGGGTGTCGATGCTGCAGCAACACACTGAGGCTCCACTGGGGGAGCTCCACCCTGAGGCCCACACAGTGGAGGGGTTTGAGGCAGGGGTGGGTGCTGGGTGATTGGAGGGCACACACCTTGTACCCTGGCGGTGAGGATGTGGCCCTGTGGTACCTGTTGAAATAGCGTGACAGGAGTCCCTGTGGGGAGCATCGGGGAGTGTTGCTGTTGTTGTTGAGCAGCTGGAGGAGCGGCAGGGTTCTGGGGACTGTGGTTCTGGGTGGCTGGTGCCGATGTAGGAATCTGGACCACTGGACCAGGTCGAACCTGTTGCTGCTGCATTGTTGCCAGAGGATTTGGTGGTAACTGCAGAGGCACCTGTGGGGGCACCGGGTGACGAGAAACAGTTGGGTGGCTTGCATGGGGAGGTTCCTGTGCAGTCAAGGCCATTGATGGGGCAGCACCAGTGGTGCTGGGGCCCTGGGCCCGTCCAAACTGGGGTCCAAGACCGGGATGCCCGGGAGGTAAGCCTGGTCACACATTAAAGAACAAACACACAGAACTTTTTAAGTCCAAAAGCTCTTGCTTTCTATGTTAACAGAGATCGTTTTAAATCTTTTGATACATAGCCATTATGAGCAACTGAACACCAGAGCAGACTTTACTGATACATAATCACATGCATTACAATATCACTTGAGGTGTTGTTTGTGTGATGAACAAAAGGTGCCATCTGTATCAGGCAATTTATTCTGTTAATGTGAAAGAATGTACAGCATGTGTCAATGGTGCGTTAACAGCAACAGACAGGGCCAATAACCAGGATTATCTAATTGGGTAGCACATCATGCAAGCTGGACAGTCCAAGAGGAGAAACCATGTTCAACATTTGCCAACATGACGGGTACAGGAGCCAAAAACCTCAGAAACCGACATTTTTAAAAGCCGGAATTGGCAGAGATTCACCCATGTGCCAGTGATTCTTAATAAATGACCAGAAGGCAAATTCTGTTAAATTCACAGCATTCCCTTAAATGACCACGATGGAGCCACGCATGGTAAGCTAGGTTGTCTTTGTTGCTTCTTTAATATATTCAAGAGGCAGAACAGAGAAAATACCCGACAGAAGAGGTCGGGCTGTTCATTTGCTTGCTTACAGTCAATGGACTGCAGTGTGCGAAATTCAGCCCTTTTGGTACCGCATCAGTGTGTTAACACCTCAAGGGAAGGGTGTCAATAAATAAGATGGTACGGATCGGTTATTTTGGTACCATTTCAACATTTGATAATAGAAGAGGCAAAAAATTGAGTGCTGCACCATAACAAACCGAACTATACTGCTCAGTGGAAGTGGGGCTCATGTGTGCTTACTTCCTTTGGTCATGTCGACGTTACAATCAACAGTGAAATGGCTCAAAACAATCACGACAATGCTATCTAGCAGCTGACGAATTAAATACATCACAAAATAGAGCAGTGCCAGGACTATTCGCATTTGAAGTATTAATTAGAAATAGACAGCTTTACAAGAAAATAATATTGCAAACCTCAAGTGTATAGATATATTCTTAGAACCCAACAAGTGATACAGCTTAGCAGTCTTCCTTTCGATTTTCCTAGTAAGCATCTCCAAGTAAATTCTTTTCCTGCAAATATTTCCTCAGTAAGTCTGCCTGTAATTAGTTAAGCCACCTTGGTCTCAGCGGTACCAGCTCTGCTCTCTCAGCAAGACTGCCAGCGGCCTTTTGCACATTACCACTTTTCTGGAGCGCCTTTTTCTCTTCCTCCATAGCTCTTTAGCTTAAGACATTTGGCTCTTGTGTGGCCACTTAACTAAATGCCTTTTGAGTCAAGTAAATCGAAAGTGACTCAGGGGCAAAAATACAAGTCACTATCTGATGAAACAAAATCTGGTACATATCATTTTATTTACAGTTTTATGTGTTGCATCTCTAACTTTCCAACTAAAACAGTCTCTTGTGGTGTGAGCCGTCCCATGACAAAGTGAACGACAGAAGTTAAACACTATTAATTCTACTAGTTCTACCTGGAGGCGGTGCCTGAGGGTCTCCAGGAGCTTCGTGTCGAGCTGCTGGAGGTGGAGGAGCTGCTGCCAGATTCTGCTGCTGCTGCTGCTGCTGTTGTTGCTGCTGCTGAGGCTGCTGGTAGTACAGTTGGATGGGCAGGGGGATTGACCTTCGCCTTAGCCCTACCAGGAGAATCTGAATCTGATTATTGGCCTTGGACTCCTCTTGCCGTCGCATCGTGTGGTTGGGAAAAACAGTCCTGAGGTGGCCAAAGGAGACAAAAGTGAATTCCAAAGTGACAATACAAAAACCAAATGTGTTAAAATCAATTTGCAAATTTACTGAGTTTGCTCAACATTTTAGTGAATATTTTCCAACAGATTTAGCTATGTATTTATATATTGTGACAAGAGGCAAAACCTGTGTTAAAGTTAGGGTTGCTAATTCTGAAAAGCTAGCAAGATTTGAAAAGTTACATCTTTCCTGGGCTCCGTCTGGACCCACCCCCTCCCCTCGGGGCTCATTCAAAAGCTGTGTGCTAACACACATGCATGAGCGATAACAGATCATAACTGCTCCACAACAGAGCAGAGAGAGGACCTTGGCACATCCCTTTCAACTTTATTCAACTCTGTTACCTCATGTCTCAACCAGCGGTATGAAAACACCAAACATTACCATAATGATTGTAAACACAAACATGGCAACAGAAAGACAGCAACCATGACATCACTTTCCAGACACCTCACCGTTGTCAGTTATTTCTATCACTGAAAAGCTATACCGTTTACTAACCTTATTGCCTGCTAATTACCATTACTCTGATTTGTCCTCTTGCTTAATTTAAACTCTTTCTTGTCTGGGCTTTCTCTGATTCTGTTTTTCTTGTCTTGCCCTGTTTAGCAATGTGAGCAGTTAAAAGCAGCCATGGCAGTGGTAATTTTGGCTGAGCTTTCTCTGCCATTCTCCAGTAGATGTGGAATAACTCTGGCAACAGTGAAGCACTTTAAGAGCAGGCTGGTGCACAGCAAGGGTAGAGTAAGCGCAGGGAGGCAGGGAGGCAGGGAGGCAGGGAGGCACTTAATTGGTTCTTTCCAACTGGACCTCAAGGCAATGATTGGTCAGAGTTTTCACAGGATTACAGCAGTTCAGAGCACATGATTTATTGATTGCTGTCATGATGTAAAGATCATTTCAAGCAATATAAGAAATAATGTACACTAAATAAAAATGACCAACTCTGCCTTTAAGTGGCTAGCGACTGTGTTCACGTGGTAAAGCCTTAAAAGTTTCTTTTTAGTCTATTTATTTCTTCCTGTTGCATACTGTGCATATTTTCAAATACGTTTTTAAAAAAACTCTACAAGTCACAAATTTTCCACACCGTAAGAGGCGAGTGAGAGGATTTTCTGAGCACCTTAAAAATCGATGATGCTTTTAAACATTTGTTGCCATCTTCCTGGGGAAATGTCACTATTTCACATGAAACACCTTTTCTTTGTTAAAGCTGCTCTACCTAGACAAAGGCAGTAACTGCTGTGTAGCAAACTTTCTCGGTAAGGTCACAGCCCATTATCTGTAATCTGTGGTGGTGGAGCATTAAAGTATCAGACAGAAGGAAAAAGGACTGACCGCAAACATTTGAGGAAGCCGGCAGAGTTCAAGATGTTGCTTCGTCCCATTTTACTGCAGGTGGCCAGGTACTCCGAGTACATTTCTGATCGAGATACTGATCCCTCAAGGTTTGTTTCAAAGTGTGCGTTTAGCCTGTTAGAGAAACAAACCACAGACATGTAACATGTGAC
>JAPQLA010000015.1:3371977-3384879 GCA_029822935.1 Naso vlamingii
AAAAAAAAGATACAGCAATATATTGCATTATTTATTTCCGTGATATCTGTATAGTATCCTGATACGTATCATATGGCGAAGTCCTTGCCAACACTCAGCCTTGAAGTTTAGTGACACAAAAGGACACTTAAGCACTTCACTTACATGTTTTCATTTTCAGTGTGTCCAGTTAAAGTGAGTACACTTAAATTTCATTTCTCATTTTGATGTTATGGCAGCTACATCAGTGTGTTTGGCAATGTGCCAGTACTGCTCAAACAAACTGGAAAGGAAATTTTAAACTGAACTGCTTTGACTCAATTTGTCTGCTGAATTATCAATATAATGTGATGCGATGTCTTCAGACTAGCCAGATCGTACACAGCAACCTGTTTATCTGCTCCTTTTTTACATTTTCAGTGAACTATGTTGATTATCGCAATATAGTGCAATATGCATCGTATCGCAATGTATCGTGACCCATGTATTATGATGCGCGTTGCATCATGAAGTCCATGCCAATACCCAGCCCTAATATCTGCAGGAGAAACTTAAGAAATGAAGCAGGACGATACAAACAACACTGAGACATTGTAGGGTGTTACAGTTTTAAAGGTAATTATTGCAACATGTGAATGCAGCAATAAAAAGCTGCAGATTTAGAGGAAAGCCTTCATTTACCCTTGCCTACAGTGCAGTGCCTCTGCGCATCTCCAGCCAGTTAAACTCTTGATTTATTTTTCCTTAACTGAGTTTAAGCAAACCAAATGGAGCATTAAGCTGTTCGGTGAAAGCTGTCTTTAGTTCAAATTAGTTTGATGAGCCGTGTCTTGTCTGACTGAGGAACATGAATGTTCTCTAACTTTTAATCGTGTTTGTCTCTGACTCAGTCAACCTCTTTGATTAACTTTTTGTAATTAAAATACTTCTAATCCAAAAAACTAACCAACCTTGCTTGTGGGAAAAAATTAGGACTTGAAAGGTATTCTGCAGCTCTACATGATGATTCAGTCTGTGAAAGTGCAATCATTGTGTCAACAAAAGACCTAAGCTTTCTTCCATCCCATGGTTTGATTTTCTGCCATCCATCATTTTGTACACATGCAAAGGTGTCATTTTCCACACAGTAAATATTTCAATTTTGTGCAGGATCTGGAAAACCAATAATAAAGCAGAGAGAAGTCCTGCTGAGTGAATTTGATTTCCATGCTGAAAAGGTTTGTGCAACCAAATGTAATACAGCTAAGGTGCCATTACAGCAGCTACAGCTCCTTTCAAAACCCGCCTGTGTCTGCTCATCCTCTAACACCTGCAGTGACGTAGCACCGCACAGAAGTGCAGCGGACTGTTGTATGACATCCCATTTGACAGACAAGGCTTTATGAGCAGCGTAAATTAAAAGCTGTCGCAGGCCTACCAACCAAACATGACAAGACAACAGTGCAGACCAAAGCTCAGCGTGAGATTTCCCGACATACTGTCAAATAATTAACCATCATTGAGTTTGCCAGCACAGTTACAACCTGGCTGTCCTATTATGCTTACATTTACATTCAGAGCCTGAAGCACAGACAGGGCGGGTCTGTAGCTGGACCGACAAAACTGGCCAGGCACGCATATCAGCTCACATGAGCTTAATGCAAATGCATATCAATGTTAGTGTATACAGCACGTCGGCTTGTAAAACACTAAAGTAGGCTTCAGACATGTTAAAAACAGTGTTATCATTAAGCTAAGCTAAGTGCATTGACATGATTAGTACATAGAGTAAATAAAACAAAACACACACTATTATAATCAGATGTATCACGCAAAGCTATTTAGCCTGAAAATTATGATAGGATTGTTGGTCAACATTGCCCACCCCTATGACTTCATCACTGTTCAAACAAAGGAAAACTTCAAGATATTATTTTCAATTAATCAGAAAATTTCTAAAAACAAGATTTTGAGGAAAATCTACCAAACCTTAATACCACTGTGTTGTATTGACGCAAAGCACCCCTTCCTTACAAAGAATGATTTCAGCCCTTGTAAGCAGGTTGACACCCACTAAAACAAGCAGGGGTGTGTCTTCTAAATGTTTAAAGGTTAAAGGAGTACTTTTCCAATCAGCAGCCATCTTTGTATTGTTCCAAAATCGGCAGGATTACAATGAATGTTGTTGTTTTTTTCCCCCATGTGTTAACGTGTGCATTTCTCTGCACAGAGCACACTGGCAAATAGCCCACACTAGCTGACAGCAGCAGTGATGCAGCCTGTGTGGACAAGACAGCTGACGGATTGAGGGAATGCCTTTGACTTTTTTTAATTTTAAATTTGTCATCATTTTTATATATTTTAGGTCATTTTCATTTCTTTCGTTTTCATGTATAAATGAATACCGAAGTTGTCATGCGTGCCCACACCCCCCACCTGTGTAGTCATCGTTTAAAGATTTAGCAATTTGGTCAGTTTTGCACACCATTAATAACAAGCTTTCCAAAAGAATAAAACTGCATTGTAGTAGTCAGCTACCGTGGGAAAACCACAGAGCTCTTTTGTATGACTCATCTCGGTAGTGCATGAGAAAAACCTGAAAGCCACGGACAAAGTTCATCACTGTTGGTTATGCGCTTTTCCTAACCCCGCTCATGTTTTGAAGTCAATTAGCTCAGCAGGCAGAGCAGCTGACTGTTAGAGAGAAGAGCCCAAGACTAAAAAGCTGGAGGCTAATCTAAACAGAGGTGGAGGGAAAACCAACAAGTGCTTTCTCCTTCGTTTCATCAATACTGACAGACAGGACAGTCAATTCCCTCAGAGAGCAGCTCAGCATTCAACACTTCCACACTGTGAGGCTAATGGACAGCTCACATTCACTTTGAGTAAGTGGTGCTAGACAATACAGCCAAGAGGTTGGCCTTGACGAGTTTTCTAAAAACATTTAGCATGAAATATGTGGTTACTCAGAGGCCATTTTTCCAACCTGGCAAAAGCAGCATGACTGGGGTTTAAAGATTATTAGTCAATGCTTAGATGTGTGGGCAAGAAAAAAGGCACCAACAATGATTACTGCAAACACAACCTTCATAGCCTTGGTTCAAACAATAGAGCTCAACAAGGTAAAAACTGAATTAAATGAGTCACTGGATAATAAAAGTGATGGATGTGAAGTAAAACAAGCCAACTCATGAACTGGTTGAACAGCAGAAAGCTTAGATATGACAAGGGCCCTTCAGTGGGTATGCAAAACAAACAGACAATTTAACTGTTCTGAAACTTTGCAGTAAGTGCTTTTATTTGTTTGGCACAGCTAAAGAGTTCCAGCATTGTGCAATTATGGTTTAAGATCAGCCCTGATGATCATTCGTCTACAACAACAGGTGAAAGAAATAACGAATGGCTTGAGGTTAGTGGAACATAACAACCTGACCACAAGGCAAAAACAGAGGATATGTAACAAAAAATGAAAAAAACAAATTCTCACAAAGAGAATATTAACTTCTAAGGTGAGATTTCACATGAATATCTCAGTTTGAAAATGCCACGCTTTAACTGCTTGGAGAAATTCTTGAGAAATTTTGGGCAAAAAGATATTTGATTTTTTGCCAAAAGTTAGATGAGAAAACTGATACCACCCTCATGCCTGTATAGTAAATGTGCAGGCTGTTAGATTAGTTTTGCTCTGTCCAAAGGTAACAAAATCCACCTACTAATACTTATACAGCTTACTCATTAACACAACATACTGTATTTCAAGAGTTTATACGAACTGAATGAAAAAAATCAGCTCACTATAAAGACAGTGTTTAACAGGGGGTTATGCGCTGGAATATTTCATAGTCAAACATTTCCTAGACCCCCATAAAAATTTTACTGTTGTTTGAGGTACTGGCAGGGTTTTTTTCCGCTACCTATGGAAAAAGCCAGACCAGCTTTTCAAAAAACCTGTGTTAACTCACTGAGATGAGGGCTTCTATGTGCAATTGGAATGGGTACACTTGCCATTTACACCCGGGTCAATTGACTCTGCAGTAGACGCAGGTTTTTCTCACCTCACTGCGGCTGTTACTGTAAACGTTAAGACTTGGGTGAACACACTGAAATCTGACGTAATTCCCAGTGACTCCCTTTTTCTTCGTCTAGGGTGTCATGTTATCCAGTCACGGTGCAGAATTTCAAATTTTGACGGGCTTGACAATTACAGAAGTTAACACCAACGGACACAGAGCTGAAAACGATTCCTGCCTGACTTGTGTCTCTATATGCACAGAGCGTTTCTGTTGAGAAAAGCTTAAACTGACAGCGCAGCTCTGCTCTCTCTCTTTTGTTAAAAGTCAACCTAGCTCACCCAGCACACTGCTCTTTCTCCCCATAATCAATTTAAACAAATAATCCAGCCAGATCATGCAACATACAGACATCGCTCTGTAACTGTGGGTAGAAGAGTGAAGCACGCACTCTGCCATTTTTTTTTTCAGTATGTTATATTTTCTACTTTGAGGTAAAGACAATTTGAGAACAGACACTGTCATACCAGCTGTGAGCGAAAGGAACGCACTGTAAAGCGTTTCCACCCAGATCCAAATTTTGCAAAGCATGACATCCAGATTCATTTCTGCAGCATCTGCATTTGTCATTAATCATACTTAATATTAACGTTGACAGACATCTCACACATTACAACAATTTTTCCACAAAATGCATTGCAGACTCTTTCATCCAAATACGAAGCTTCACATAAAATTCACAGATGGGCTGCCTAGCCATGACACCGGAATGTTGAAGTAGAGAAGTTATTTTCTGTTAAGGCCTCTACACATGATCAGCAGTAAAACCGCTTTGCACTGTCCCATTGTTTTCCCATGGAGAGGGCGACACCGCCTGACTGAGCGACAGCGCTACCCTTGGCCATGTGCACCACTCGGATTTCCCCCTCGACCACTGCGCTCAAAGTTCAAATTATTTGAATTTTGAACTAGTTTACTGCAGACCTTTCAAAGGGCAGCCAATGAGATATCAGCTGTGTGTGACCAGAGATGAACTGGAAGCGACACACAGGCTACATGCAGAGGAGGAAGAGAAAGACGGTAGCATTGTAATAACATTTTATGCACACAAACTCGTTATGGTTGATTTTTTTCACTGCTGTATAATTAATGTGGCAAGTGCAAGTGCCCTCTTCGGACATGAACAAACACATAGCTAACAAACTCTCCCTTTTCTTCTACTTCCCGGAGGGACAACCAGCGTGGCTGTTGCCTAGCAACAGTGACTGGCTCCAAGCCTCCGCTGTGCCTGCTCTCTGCATCCTACCTGGCAGTGAGCGAAGCACAAAGTTCTTATCATGTGAAGGCCATAGATGCGAACATTCAATGCAACTCTATAGATATGACATCATGGATGATTAAACGTTTAAACGAGGTAAATAATATGCGTTTTAACGTGAACAGGAAAAAGGCAAAATACACATCCCTAATATGTGTATCTATCTATCTATCTATCTATCTATCCATATATATGTCTGTGGGCTCACCGCTAAATGCCATATAAGGGTACTGACCAAATCATATCCACACTACAGAGTCTGTATTCACGTTAAATCCATCAAAAAATGCAAGATTTAAATACCTCTGAGTGCTAATGGATGAGAGAGTGACCACAGTCATCACTTCGTGCTCAAGTCACATAGAGTTTAGTTAAACTTTTCTCAACACTCACTGAAATAGTTGTAATACAATTTGCAAAGTTTTTCAGAGCAACAATAAACTAGATGGAGAAAAGCTTCATATTTTGATATCAGTTTTGCTATGTCCACACTAACGACAGTGAGCACAGACAATGGGAGAGGGTGGGGGGGTTTTTTGTTTGTTTGTTTGTTTTTTTAAACCCATCTTCTAAATGTTGCACACAAACACCTGGCAAGCCCTAAACATATTGCACACATTATGCACACATTATGCAAGTATGCAAATGACAACATGAAAGTGAGCTTCCTGCACTAGGCTTCTCTGAGGGCTTTTGAAGAAGAAATGACAGCTTTTGAACAGTAATGTTCAGACATTATCTTGGGTTTATACTTAAAAAAACAAGATATGTAGCTGACTTTAAAATGAACAAAAAGAACAAAACTCCACAGTCCGCTACAAAAGTCATCGGTGAAAAGGGGAAAAGAAAGAAACCTGCATTGGAGAATGTAGAATTAACCGTTTTAAATTAAACCTTCAGCCTTCCTCAAAAGGTGATACCATCAGTACTTCAGTTTTCTGTCATTTTGTCTTACGTGTGTGCTTGGAAATGCAAAAACAGGACCAAGGAAGGATGCAAAAGAGGACAGTGCCCATCCCCCCTTTTCCAAATACTCTCAGCTGAACACTTAAGCTTTGTTTATGGTTGCGTGCGTCAAAAGTGTCGCCACCGTGCTCGCCGAGACGTTTATGGTAAACGTGTTCCACTTTACAGTATTCTCCCTAAAGGGCGTACACAAAGTATTCTGTAAATAAGCAAAAAGTCAACGAGTGCACAGGAAGAACTTCATTATCCAACATGGCTGCACCATAGACACAACAGCTATGTCCTTACAGCAATGGTGAATTACATACCTGCGGGAATGACACTGGAGTGAATTCCCAAGTTGTACTTTTAACTTGTTACTTTAATAATAGGCTATGCTAACAAAATGTAGGCTAAGTACAAGAAATCTTCATTTCACTAGACACTAGAACAGGCTGGTTGAGTTTTTGTTGGTTTGTGAAAGAAGCCACAAACCAAAAAAATTTTAAATATGCACGCTTTTATTTAAAAGCACACCCAAATTAAATAATTACAAAAATCTATACGGAACAGTAGCTGCATGTTACACCATGAAGCTATATGTATCTATATGAGGACTCCCTCTTCCCCTGAAAAGCTTCAACCCTCACTGGTGTCCGGCTTGAAATGTAAAGCGCGGTGCTCATGTAGTGACAAAAATTCAGAGGCACATGACCAGGCGCTGCTGTGGCTTGCAGGGCCTTCGTGCGGACACGATGACATCACTTTAGGCGCGCACACCCTCGCGTGGGTAAGACTACTGGGACAATAAACTGGACTTTACACTTCTGCACTTTCATATAAAAGACAAACTAGTTACTGATTTTGTTCGACTGTTTTTGACTGATTTTACTGCTTATTTTCTCAATGTGTCGATATGTTTTAATATAATTACTTTGTGGTCATTTTGTGTAAACTATTCTCTTGCTTAACTGTCTATTTTATGATGTCTTAATGTCTAGACCACTGAATCAAAGGAATTTCTGGGCCAGTGTTTCCCCTACCATTGATTTGCCCCCCTTCCCCAAATATTTTATTTATGGCATTTGCGTAATTTAATGTGCACTCGTTTAATTTCAGAGGAGCATAAACAACTTTTATGCAGTTTGCTGTCCTGAGCAACTCTCTCTGTCTCTGTCCTGCTCTCCTGCCTCTGTTGCGGGCGTGTCTTACACGTGCTTCTAACACACATACACACACCCACACACACAGAGAGTGGCAGAGAAGAGGGAGAGATGAGTGACAGCAACCAGTGATGGATTTTCACCAAAAACAACATACTTAATGCTGACTATCACATCACCCAAGACGCAGTTATTGCCTGGTGTAAACAGGGCCAGAGAGATGGAATGAACTTTAGAAAGAAATTGAGAAACTGAGTGAGACAGAAACAGTAAAGAGTAAACAGTAAAGTACGCAAATAGAAAACCTGTGTACGTAACATAGACGTGACTGAGACAAAGAAAAAGAATGAACCTGTTACTTTGAGAGAGCAAGAAAGAATATGAAAGCTTCTCAATACTATGTTGGGTGTACATGAGAAGGACACTGAGTTTCTACCTGATACAATGTGTTGCTGGTAATTATAAGAGCCGGGTATTGCACCGACTGGAAGAGAGGCTTTGGGATTTCCCGGCTGCGCTTCTTCATCATCCTCGCCGAAGTGGTGGACTTTCTCATACTTCTCCAAGTATCTGCGGAGAAAGAAGAAAAAAAAGGCAATGAGCCAAGACTCGCTTGGTGTAAATTTTGCTGTAAATTTATGCTCTACTTGCTTTTCAAGAATTGAGTGACTAAAGATTTGGTTTTTTTTGGTAAATTATGCAAACTCATTTTTCTGAGTGCAAAAGCCTTGAAGTTGATGCAGCATTTTCTCTCTCATACCCAGCACAAACTCCTAACTAGCCGCTGGCAGACTTGGTGTATTTTCAAATTTAAGTAGGGGAAGCTTTTAACAACTAAACATTAGGAACCACAACTAACAAATGCCCCCCATTACGGGGAAAATGTTTACTTTGTGACAAACAAAGCACTCTGTATCTCTAGTTTAGCACAACGACGTGAAACACAAGAATATCAAAGTGCTGCAGGATGGTTACATTTAAATTTGTTAATAAAAACTGTTTCAATATGAAAGTCTTGAAATTGTCATTTAAAATAACTTATCCAGAATAAAATCTTATTCACAGTACAAAAGAGAGGCTGCAACATTTTCCATCTAAATTAAAAGCTGCAAACCCACACACAGCAATCAAAACATGACCATGACAAGATGATTCACCATTTCACCTTATGTACCAGGACCCTAAGTGTGACTCACAAGTCAAAAATCCCTTTATTTACTGCCCTTCAGGAAATGAAGGCACAAATACAGATTTTTGGAACAACAGAGCACTGTTTCTCAAGCCAAACCAGGTTCAAGACTCAATAGTTTATTGCCATTTTAATGAAAAACATTGATTGGAATTTGTCTTGGCATATGTTCAGGGTAGACAAATCAAAAGAATACAAACACAACAACAACAGTTCCATACAAAGGCTAGACAAGTCAGCGTAAGCATGTCAAAAAAATTCTCTTGAACAGAGTAAAGGTCAGTACCAATCACAAATAACATACTCTCGCAGAGTAAATAAAACACCACGTGCCTGAGCACATTAAAAAGTGTCTAGTCCATTACAGGAAAGAAAATATTAGGGGACTCAGTTAAATTGAGTTAGAAGGCTGCACTGATGATTTCAGCTCTCAGCTTCTGCTCCCTGTCCTGTTTAAGGGGCTGCTGTGCTCCTCTAGATAACCTCTGTTTCCACTGAGCAGTACAGTTCGGTTTGGTGCGGTACAGTCCGCAATTATTTGCATTTCTACTGTTGAAAGGGTACCAAATAACTGTACCATACGAATCTCTTTTGGTCACTCTTTTGTTGCAGTACCAAGCAGTCCCACAAAGGGTCCCAAGAAAAAGAAGCTACACACATTGAGTCCGTTGACTGCAAGCAGGCAAAAAGCTGTTTAAGTGTTGTTGTAGAACCGTTAATATATTACTTCTGTAAGTTTTATCTTAAGGTGAGAATGTTACCAAATATGTAGTCAGTTTATCCAAATAACGCTTATTTGGTAATCTGTAAAGAAGTTTTCAGACTAGTGAGGAGCCGAAGCTCGCAGTGAGACCTGTCGGTCGTCTTGCTGCAGCAGCCCACATCCGAATGCTGTCGCCCCAGAGAGAAAATTAACCAATGAACAGATGATCTGTGCCGAGATTAAATGCTGGCCGTAATGTTTCCTTAACATTTTAAACCATGAAACAACAACGAAAGGATGCTTTGCTGCCTTTTCATGTTGATTCCTTGCCATAGGTTTAATGTTACTGGTTTAAAAGAGACCATTTCATTCACTGTGCCGTTAAAATGCATCTTTTAAGGTGGAATGTTTTCTTGCATTTTGTTCAATGCATGAGTTACACCATGAATTGATCAGTGCACCTTAAATGCCAATATGATAACTTGAAGAAGTTTTAAGAGGATTTGTCAGACATGCATATCACACACATGTGGTAGTGAAATGTCTGAGCATCAACCATAATCTTCAAACACTCCATAAATGCCCATGAATTTCTACTGGTTTCTGCAGGTGAAATTTTTTCACCTGGACAAAAAAGTGATGGAGCAGCGACGGTTCACTTCTGCACACATATGCGTCTGGCATACAGTATATCCGGCCCACAAAGGAGGGACACGGTGTTCGGCAGTGGAAACACCAGCCAGAGCTAGGTGTACCGTTCCGAAGAGTATCATACTGTACCAAACCAAACTGTACCACTCAGTGGAAACAAGACCATATTGGACAGCAGTTCAGACCAGAGCCCACAGCATAAAAAATTACCACACATTCGTCTTAATATTTCTATAGTCAAAATCAACACGCTCATCATCCAGGCTGAAAGAGCAAAACACAAACACCTTTGACCACTATGTATATATTATACATCATAATTAACAGAGATGCACTAATTCAGATGGTCAGCCGGCCAAATTTATTCAGCTGAAAATAGCAGAAAAAACACTTTTTATTAACTAATTTTTATTAACTAATATTAACTAATTATTCTGAATTAGTCACAAGGCTGATTTTTACCAAGGAGGGGTGTTTTTTGATGACGGGATCGAACAGCAACCAGCCTGGAGTGAGGGGCGCCCGCTATTATGGTAAAATGCATAAAATCCATCATGCCGAGTACTAGCGTCAACAGAGGCAGCTTCTTAGCTGAGGCTAGTCGAGTACAAGAAAGATGGCAGCAGCAGTGGCGGTAACCCACTCCATCTATTACAGCTTATTCTTTAACCTTTAAAAGTGACAACACACTTCTTAAAATCAGATGTCACTTTAGTGACTGAAAAAGGGGATATTTATGACATTAGCTCGTGACTGAGAAGTACAACTTGGCTGCTTACAGCAGCAAGGCTACTGGAGTTGGAAGTCAACAGGAAACAAAAACTTTTCTCTCTCTTCCATGCAGGGAGCATCATGGGTAATGAAGTCCACTAAGACCTAACAGTTAACTCAGCGCATTTAACCTGGAAATTATTCTCTGGACTTGTAATTCACATATCAAAAGAAATTGTGTCTTCTTTTAACTCAATGTTTCACATTAACAGTTCAATATGTAATACTGACAACATGCTTTATGCATTATTAACTTATAAATCCTTATGAAATAAACATTTGTTGTCTCTGAAAAGGCAAAAACGGTTTGCCAATGACAGTGCCAAAGTAAAAGTTAATTGTAATTTTGTAAAGTATTTATTTTTTTCTTTGAAAAGCATGATGAAAAAACATTTACTTAACACAATGGTGAAGAAACTAGTAAAATAAACTAAAAACTACAAAAAACTTTCAGCAGCACTTTGTGTTTTGGCCTCAAATTTTCATTTCTGTGCATCCCTAATGAATACTGATATCACTATGGAAAATCCTAAATCCAGTTAAACCAACACCAACACACACCAAGCGCCCAGAAAGTGCAAAAGACTTAAAGTCAATTTGACATGGACACCTAATCACGTCACTAGACTTCAAGTGATGCACAAGGGCCCAAAAAAAGACCTTTTCCAAAAAGTTCATTTGAGGCACAAAACTGGTAGTTTAGAGTTTCAACAACAGTACTTCTCATAGACACAAATGAAGTGGCCACAACATAAACAGATGTAAGCCAACTCGAGACAAACAATTTATGTTCGACAGCAATCATTCTCACATTCCTCAGAAGTTTGCACTTGACTTGGGAAAAATATTCTGCATGAGCATGCAACTACAGATTTGTCTCCCTTGGGTTTGATAAACACTCAATAAACGGTCCAGACAAACAAAAATAAACAAACACACACGTAGCAAAATACCTCAGCAGAGAGCGTGGTGAACCCTGCCTGTGTGGCAGTGAGTCACCGAGCAAGTGAGCTCCTGTTTCTGAATGAGGCCGCGCTTGTTCATCGCGGCCAAGGTAATCCCCCGTCCACTGGCCACCGGGTGACACGCTTGACTATAAATACCTTCAGCCTTGATTTGTATAGAGGAGGGGGGGGGGGGACAGACAGACAGACAGACAGACAGAAAGAGAGACAGAGAGAGATAGGCCCTGGTCTCGACTGCAGCGTCATCAACCGCTGTCTGAGCATAAGAAAAAGGCACAAGTGGGTGGGGGCACGAGACTGACTGCAGCTGCTCACGTTTGCACTTCCCCCTCTTATACATTCATGATGAGAGAAACATTAATCCCCTCCCACCACAGCCATGAGGGAAATATGTGTATTATCAGCGCTAGTATTGAGGTATCTTTTTATTATTCCTTCCAAAATAATACCAGTGAAAGGCTGGGATACCTACAAGGCAGAAAACTGATAAATAAACAGAGAAGGAAGCCAAGGCCACTGTCATTAGTATTGCGATATTTACAGTCATCTGGGTCACACCACTGCAGATACTCTTGGCTTCAATTACTCTCAGCTGCCGGGCTGCCCAAATGCCCTCAGTGAGTATGTGTGGGAGTCTGTTGCCCCCTGCTGGATGTGGACACAGACATGTAAAACACATCCACTTCCAAATTCTTGACAGGAATGTTTGGGCATTAATAGAGTTGGCTGTCCAACACAGACAGAGTGTGGTTTGCTTTTTCAATAATCACAAGATCGTCTACTGACAGCAGAGCCAATTAAAGAAGTACTGTTAAAGTTGAATGATTTACAGAACAGACGATTGATTGCCCAAGAGCACACTTAAAGTCACAACGGAGCAAAGAATAGAGTAGATATTTAGAAAGCTTTGTATTAAAAACATGGCCTCATAGATCCTGAGTGACTTTTAAAGGGATACGCTAATGTTTTTTTTGTTATTTGCCTCTCTCTGTAGTCCCTGACAAGGTAGATACCATTCTTTCAACTGTGTGTGCAGTAACAAGGAAGAGACGGACGGAGTTCAACCACTGTAATTAGCTAAAATACTGGTAGCTAAAATACTGGTAGTCAATGGAAAGTGCTAGCCTGCATCAGCCTAAAGTGATCAAATAAACTTTTCAATCACTCTAAACAGTCCAGTGTGCTTGTTGTGGCTTGATTATTTACCATGTTATGTTATTTTTAGACTC
>JAPQLA010000015.1:6162046-6173599 GCA_029822935.1 Naso vlamingii
TTTTTTTTCTTTTTTCCCCTTATCACTTTTTTAAGAAGTAGTAATAATAGTTTTATTTTGAATATCCTTCATTAGTTTTGTCTCTGTTTTTTGTGTATGTGACATATTGTATTTTTTTTTTCCTTTTCTGTCATTTAACTAATAAGATAGAAAATGTAGGAATGATATAATATGATCAATATAAAATGTAAAATTGTGTATCTGTAACTTCTTGGAACCCTGCAGTGAAGTATTAAAACATAGACTACTCAGCTGTCATTTTTTATAAATAAATAATAATGACGTATTTAAATGGATGAAAAATTAAGGTGTTACGTGACATTTTTCTCAAGTATTTTACCCCCTTCGCCATGATGAAGACCCTGCGCCCGGTGACATCATTAAAACATGTTCCTTCCGTCCGACGCTGTGTGGAGCTGCTCCGGCCAAACGTGAACTGCTAGCAAACCAGGAGACAAAAGCAACAAAGTGAACCCCCCTCCGGATCAATCAAATGTGTCATATTTAACTGTTTAGGAGCCGAAACCTAGTGATCACAACGTCATAGTTCACAGTGAGTATCCTGAGCACGTTTACGTGTCTGTGGAGGCTTTAATGCGAGCGGGACGTCGTGGTGAGTGCTGGTCTGATTCGGATCCCGTGTGGTTCGTGTGTTGCCACGGCTGGGTTCTGCCTCGCCAGGTTAGCTAGTATGTCCTGTTTGTGGCCTAGCTGGCAGGCAGCTAACCAGCTAGCAGTCGTGGTGTGCACCGAATTTTACCACACGCCTTTTCGCGGCCACTACGACGTTAATATAATAGTTGTAGAAGTTACGTTGACTGGAATATTTGTGCTACAAATACGTGTGACATAAGTGTTGTTTTTGTGTATTTATTAGCCTTGCGGCTAACCCAGTTAGCACCAGGATAGCCACCGTGGTATTTACTGATGATGAAGCGTAACTGCCAGAAATGTTTTACTATAACGTTGAATATTTATTGGTGTGAGGGTCGCACAAGTGACAGGATTTGTTGTGGCTGTTATTCAACTAGGGTTTGCCGAAAGCCGGTATGTATACCCTTTTAAATTGGTGTGTTTTGTGATAGTGAAAGCTAGTCAGCGTTGGTAATTTTCTGCTGTCCTCTCGCATCTTCCTTACTAGCCCTCAAGCCAAACCCGGAAAAACTGTTTGTCACTGCTTACTAGGAAATGGCTTAACGTTCCTTGCTGTTATTCGGAATCCTACTTATATTGAAAAACGTATTGGTGATTAGTAATACTTTAGGTTGCGTTCTCCACATTGGCAAAGTGAAATTAAGATGAATGAACGGTTACGTTTCTTACCATTTATGAGACTGGCCCAACGCACGTTAGATTGCATGTGGGTGATACTTGTGTATTTAGGCAAATATTGTCAGAGCTTAACGTTATGTGTCTTGCATGTACACCCACAATATTTCATGCGAAGTTAATCCTCTTCTACGTCTTGGCTGTGTTGTTGCTCATATTTGAAAAAGATTAAACAACATTTTGTGGTTAAGGAGTGGTGTCTCAATATCTTCCCTCGCGTATTGTAAGCTGTATTTTCAACATACCATAGTCACAAAATACTTGTTTGGCATAAGGAAAATCCTGGTACAGAGCATTTAGTGTCAGATCACTTTTGATGTAGCTCCACAGTAGTTTAGGTTTGAGAGATTTGATAACCAAATACACACCATAATCACCAAGTTACTGGAAATTATGTGTTAGTGTAATCTGATACAGCAGCACTGCAATAAATACAACTTTATTGGAGGTTATGTAATGTTCAGTTTATGTTGTAACTGTTTTAAGGTGTCTGATTCAACTCAGTTTGTTTTGGTGGCTGTAGCTTGCAGTGCTGTTAAGCTACTGCATTAAATTTGGACAAATATACCATAGGCTAAATATTCTATCAGATTGAGATTAGACCGGATATCTTCTGGGATTTTGGATATTGTTATATGGCATAATTGTTGTCTTTTACTGTTTTTAAAGCTGCATTACAGTGAAGTCTAACTTTCTGAACCTAACAATAATTCAGACTTTTAATATTCGATTTGTCGTTGTGCTCACATAAGAATTATTTCTCAAAGAAATTCCATTGTGTTAGTATTTCGTGAAAGCACAAGTACTCATCCTCACGATATTGCCACAAGATGAATAAAGTATTTTTCAGAAATATTGTAACATGTTATTTTAGTATTATCACCCAGCTGTAAGTGGAAGTAAAAACTGGAAAATTGGATATATATTTTTTTGAAAATAACACCATGCGCATTCATAAAAGTCAGACTTACATGTGAGACCTATTGGCATAGTGTCATGGTAATAGTGTATTAATGGTTCAGTAATGTTAGGACATAGCCTATATAGTAAACTGGGTGTCTTGAAAGTTGTTCCTTATAAATCACACATTCAAACCGGAGCAATTCCTCAAATTACATTTTCACCTACAACTTTGTATTCCAACAGTCATGAAAACAAGATGATCCTGTTAAAATGATTCGTAATGCATGTCACATTCCGTTTGGCAATCAGTGCTCTCGTTTTGTCAGGTGCTATAAACACAGCACACCCCTTTCCTTTACAGTGGTGTGTCTTCGCTCTTCCCTAAAAGCCCAGACTCACTCTCAGCCAGGCTGTGGCTTGTTTGGTTCAATTTTTTGCTGTCAAGTGACTTGTCGTTGGAGAAAAACCGGTCCAGCCAGCCGATGCTCAAATTCAGATGAACGTCTATTCATGTTGTTATAGTACTGGTGCCTGGAGCAACCAAAAAGGACGAGATAGTCAGTCCGCAGTAATCCTTTCTCGCATTTTATATACCAAATATAAATATTACAATACTTAAGCCTAATATTATTATTATTATTATTATTATTATTTTTAAATAAGATTAGATTTGCATGCAGTTTTAAAAGATGGCAAAAATAAAGCACTTAATTTGTGTGGATGACCACAGGTTTTTGTAATTCACAAAGCTAACCAGACTGAGCAACAGTAGCTTGTTCCTGTCTTGATGGATGATTACCATTGCCCAGGTGGCCGCTTGCATATGTGAGCTGTGGGCTGTGAATGCACGTCCTCCAGAAGACCTCAAGGCCAGGCTGAACCCACACATGTAAATGAGACAATGTAGCCTCACCCAGGCCAAAATTATTCATGTTCAGTTGGTGCCTGTCAGCTTGCAAATTGGAACATTTCCATGTTTATCATCACAAAGTTGATTTCAAATGAAAATCGAAGTAGTCAGTATGGGTATTGTTTTATGAAGCTTGATTTTACAGATGGAAGCATCACACCATTTGTCGCTGTGTTGCATAAAGAGCCTGGTGAATCAGTTTTAAAAAATAAAAATGAAATTATATGTCACCTACAGGACTTCTGTTTCGTCATAAGACCTATGTTGCCTGTAGTTTCAGAGATTTGGGGGAGTTTTTGTTTCTAAAGAATATGCTTTAATGTGCTTTCTCTTTCCCTCTCTGTAGGTTGTGTGCAGAGAGGTGGAAACACTTCAGTCATAAATGGAGAGGGACAAGCAGGCACCCTGTGTCCCTGACAGCCACACACTCAATACAACACCTGCTTGAGATCTGCAGTATCGATGACTACACCTGAAAGAATTGATTACATTTGACATTGCAGACCCGCCTATACTACAGAAACCCTTGGGCTGCTGCCATGGATGGGGAGGAAGAGGTCTCTCACATGAGTGAGGATATGGTCAGTGAACCAAATGGCTCCACAGAAAGTAAAAAAAGAGAGGCAAAAGGAACCTGCCTGAAAATCGAAGGCCAGGATGGCTATGTGTTCAAATCGTACAGCATTAACCCTCATGAGACTGTGGATGAAAAGTCACCTGCTTGCTCTTCAATAACACTGGATAAAGACTCTCCCCCCTCTTTTCATTTGTCTTCTCAGGATGAAAAGCAGCTGGAGTCAGACCAAGCAAGTGAGACTGATCCAGCTTCTCCCACTCTTTCAAGCAAATGCCTAAACACTAATGCTGAGAGTAATATGGAGAGTGAAAAGTATGAAAATGGTAATGAAGAAAGTCAACATATCAACGAAGAGACTGGGGATGCAAATGGAATGAAGGAGGAAACTCAGGATGATGAAAGGCTAGCATTTGGTAGCTCAATTGGCCCTTTTGTAACCAGAGAGGGTGATGAATATAGTAATTTACTAAGTGGATATACCAGCACCCTTTATGATGTTGCCATGGATGCGGTCACTCAGAGCCTTTTGTCATCCATGAGGAGTAATAACAACCCGAGGAAAAAATCTCCTGCATGGAATCATTTCTGCATATCACCACGAGACAGTACCAAAGCAATTTGTTTATACTGCATGAAAGAGTTCAGTCGGGGTAAGAATGAGAAAGACCTCAGCACAAGTTGTTTAATGAGGCACGTACGAAGGGCTCACCCCACTGTGCTTTTACAAGACGGAGCAGACTCATCCTCAAATAATCTGACTAGCTCTCTTGCCTCATCTTTGATACCTCCTTCCCCAAACTCACCAAAAAATGGAGACTTGACTAATAGCATTATTTCTTCTGCCTCAAAGAACACTTCACCGTCCACCTCCTCAGCTGAAAATTCAGATCTGTCATCCAAAGAAGTGCTGCCCAAAGTGGAACCAAAATTAGAACAGTATGCCAACACTGACACTGTTTGCAGCACATTCTCATCCTCACATTCCAGTGAAAGCAACCTTGAAGACATGTTAGATGGAGGGCCTGAGCGCCTTCCTGGGACCCCTAAAAACTCGAGTTCCCGTCGTAGATCAGCTGTATGGAAACACTTCTACCTGTCGCCTGCTGACAATTCCAAAGCAGTATGTATCCATTGCATGAATGAATTTAGTAGGGGTAAAAATGGGAAGGATTTAGGGACGAGCTGTCTTATTCGTCATATGTGGAGGGCCCATAAAGAGGTTGTCATTGAGGAAAACGGACAGGGCAATCACATTCCCCCACCCTATACAAACCCGCCTTCATTGTTGTCCCGCACACAACTGCAGGATCCACTGGACTTAAAAAAAGAGTCACCCCTTCTACCATCCTCACCAGAAACCATATCAGATGAATTACCCCAAAGCATGGAGGAAAGTATGGATATAAAAGAGGAATCTGATGAGGTTATGCATCTCTCAGGGCAGGAGTCCTCTCTCAATCTCTCCTTCAAAACTCAGGGGGAGGACACACCCTTAACTTCCTCACCATGCGACCTCTCTGAGGGCAGCAGCCTCAATCAGGATCATTCAGTTTTCCAGCAGAATAAGAAGATAATGAAACGGGTGAAATCTGAAGTGTGGCACCATTTCATAGTGTCACCAGTTGACCAGTTAAAAGCACTGTGTCGATATTGTCCATGCGTCATCAGTCGGGGGAAACGGGGCGACTTTGGTACAAGTTGTCTGATGAGGCATCTTATGAGACGCCACCCAGACGTCCTCAAAAACCAAAAAAGCACAGATGAGAAGGAATCCTCCCCTCATCCCTACACCAATCTCATTGCAACAGACACAGTTTCAGCCAAAGAAACTGAAAGCCCTGCCATTGAGAAAAAGCCACAAACCCTGCCTGTTTTCAGCAAAAAGACATCAAAACTGTGGAACCATTTCTCCATTTCACCTGCTGACCCCACTAAGGTGGTTTGTTTGCACTGTAGCCGCACAATTAGCAGAGGCAAAAAGACTACAAACCTCGGCACAAGCTGCCTTTTTCGGCATATGCAGAGGTTTCATGGACATGTTCTTGAAAGTAACAGTACTATCTCAGGTGATGTGCCGTCTGCTGAAATTCACGTTAAACAAGAGCTCATGGACACTTCCGTTTATGAAACAGAACAGAGCCGTGAAAAGTTTGATGAACACCACCCGGTTGCCAAAAAAATCACCAAACTTATCGCAGAAATGCTCGCACTGGATCTTCAGCCATCAGCTTTGGTGGAGAATGCTGGACTGAACAGACTACTTGAGTACCTCCAACCTCAGTATTCTCTACCACCTTCTTCTTACTTTACCAGCACTGCCATACCAGATATGTACGAAAGAGTGAAGGATGTTGTGCTGACCCACCTGAAAGAGGCTGAGGGTGGTGTTGTCCACTTCACCACTAGTATTTGGGTCAGTAGCCAGACAAGGGAATACCTGACCCTAAGTGCCCACTGGGCAACGTACGAGTCAAGTGTCAGACCCCAGGGTCAGGACTTTCACTGCTCCGCTCTCCTAAGTGTCTCACAAATAGACTGTGATCAAGATATGCATGACATCCCAACTCAGCTGGAGTATCTGTGGGAGTCTTGGATCACCTCATCAGGGCTTAAAAAGGGGTTCACTGTAACCGATAACAGCACCATTAGAAACACCTTGGAGGACCATGGCCATGTCACCATGCAGTGTTTTGGACACACTATAGACCTCATTGTTAGTGAAGCCATAAAGAGCCAGAGAATGGTTCAGAACCTTCTGAGTATTGCAAGAAAGATCTGTGAACGAGTGCACCGCTCGGCGAAGGCCAAGGAGAAGCTTGCTGAGCTCCAGAGGGCACACCAGCTGCCAGAGAACCAGCTGATTCAGGATGTTCCTTCCAAATGGAGGACCTCCTTTTTCATGCTGGAACGGCTGGTGGAACAGAAGAAAGCCATCGACGAGATGTCGATCGAGTGCAATTTCAGGGAAATGATCAGCTGCGATCAGTGGGAGGTGATGCTGTCGGTCTGCAATGCACTGAAACCTTTCGAAGTCGCCTACAGGGAGATGAGCAACCGCACTGCCACTCTGGGACAAGTCATACCACTCATTCACATCCTTAATAGAAAGATAGACCTGCTGTTTGATGAGACTGTGGGCATAGACAACATGCTCAAGTCTCTTAAAGAAGCCATGGTCAGCAGATTGTCTGCAACTCTGCATGACCCACGATACACCTGGGCGACTATGCTGGATCCACGCTACAAGACTTCGTTGTTCACAGAGGAAGAAGCTCAGCGATGTAAACAAGATCTAATCCAGGAGCTTGACTTGTCCTCTTCTACCTCAGTGGCAGTTAAGCCTCCGCTGCCCAATGGCTGCAATGAGGCCACCGCATCATCCAACACCTCCAACTCAAACAAGGACAACCTCTGGTCCCTGATGGCTGACATCCGGCAAAAGATAAAACATGAGGAGAAGCCAAAGTCCTCAGAGCTGGCAGTGCTAGAGTACCTTGAGGAAGACATACTTGATCAAAGCTGTGACCCCCTCGACTATTGGAACCTGAAAAAGTTCCTGTGGCCCGATCTTGCCAAAGTAGCTGCCCGTTACGTGGGCTGCCCTCCCAGCATTGTCCCAGCAGAGACACTGTTCAGCACAGCTAGTGTCAACTGTACCCTAAATCAGCCCAGACCATTACTGGAAAACATGGAGGGTCTACTGTTCCTAAAGGTCAACCTCCCTTTGATTTATTTTCAGTACTGATTATTGTTGACCATTAACTTGAAAACCCTTTATCAAGGACCAAGTTGCATAGCTGTGAAATGGGGATTTTCTGTTGGGCAAAATTGTAAAATATCAATTTATATACTGATTGATTCTCAGTGCAAAGGCCAGATTTGGAGGTTTTATTGTATTCCGTGTACTACTGTTAAAACACTTTGGAGCTGTTGTGATGAAAAGTCTCAGTCAAAAGTGTATCAGGGAGGGAGGGTTTTTCTAGCTGTAGGGGTTGGTGATTATGTGTTTGCTTGTAAAATCGATGTTTTTCGTTTTCCGTGTCTACTCTCTCCTTGTGCCTTATCCAAAACTACTTCAGGTCAAAGTGCTGTAAATATTTTGTTAAATTGCGCAGATCACGTCAGGATGCTTTTTGATTATCATGTATTAAAGATAGATGCAGAGTTGTTTTCTGAACGAAAACATGGCCCAAAAATAAATGCTGTGATTGAAAGATGTTTTAAGTTAATGTTATTTAATTTTCATTGTGAATTCGTGGCTCATGGTACTGTCAGTTAGAAATAGACCTTTTTTTTACTTGCTGAGATGTTTTTAATAAGATGATGTAAAATATTGCTGTATTTTCAGAATAAGCAGTTTGTTTGGAATATACAATTTGTCTCTTAAGCACAATTTTAAGTTTATGTCCAGGGGATTAAATTATGGGTTTATTATTGAGTAAAACAATGTACTGTACATTTTTATATTAAATACCTTCTGAACCTAATTTGATAAATGTTTTAGCATTGAGACTGGAACCATGCAAATTTTGTGGTCATTTGTAAATAAAGTTTTTCCTTATGCAATACTGCAGAGGGACTTATTTATTTAAATTTTTTTTAAATCAATGAATTAATATTGGTGGGTAGACCGTGGACTAAAGAGTTCAGTCATCTGCAGGCTTTTAACATAAAAATCAGATTTAGGAATCTGTTGTCTTTCACTCAGTTTCAGCTTTACTTATCAATAAAATATTTCTACAACATATAAAATTTACAGCCTCAGAATGAAAGTGAAGAATACAAAGAATCCATTTCATTTTTTCATTTCCTATGCATGGAAAATGCAATGCATTGTACACTAGCATGGGAATACAAAACCACTTTAACTAGTATAACATTCACACATCAGAAAAGATTCAAATAAGTTCAGTACAAAACATTTTTCTACTTGGGTGCCACTTGTCTGAAGATGAAATGTCAAAAACACCCTTAACATTCCAGTCTAGCCTTAGAGAAAACTTGTTTTGGTCACCTTTGGTCCTATTTGTTGGTCTCAAAGAAAACATGACTCTTCAGTCCAACACATCATTTCTGGTAAAGTCACTCTTCTTGTTCGCTGGCTGTAGTCTTTCTCTCCAGCAGCACAGCTTTTCTTTCTAATCGCACACTGACAGGAGGGAAGTGAAACATGTTGAAAGCAATGTTGCTGTAACCTTCTATGAAGGCCAGAGGCTGATGAGTTTCCTGGAGTAGCCGTATCTTTGTGACATCCGCCTCCATCAGTAAGTGTGAGTACATTTTGATCTCAGGACTCGTGAGGCTCAGGTCTTCACGTTTATCATATCTGTTAAAAAAAAAAAATACAAGTGATGGCATTATAAAAAGAGATTATGCATCATTTTTGACAAGTTTTAGTTAAAAATGAAGGTACACTAGCCTCCAGTTTCTGTTCTCCTCCAAGAAGCGAGACACTCCGGTTTCAGCAGCATATGTGTCAATGTGAACAAAGACATCTGAGGAGATAAAGGTATTGTGAAATAATACAAGAGCAATGTTGTCTCAACAAACTTTTCATGCATGAGTACAATGATTGATTAAAAAGAAAATGTAAGAAGTACCTCGAAAACTGCACTGTTGCATTTTCAGTGTTTAAATCTTAGATAAGTACTGACTCAATAGCTGCTTTCTAACTGTATTTCTGGTTTATTGTATTAAAAACACACATATGTGCAGAAAGTGATTCCAACCTGCTTTAACTGGCAATATCCTGTGTAGTTCCTGCAGTCCTCGGCCTCCTGGGTAGTTGTGGTGGGAAACATAGAGGCAAATACTAGAGTATGCTGCATTGGTCAACAGGTGGCCAACCACAACTGCAGAGCCCAGTTTATACATCCAGGATTTATGGTAGTTGCATAAACTAAAGCACACAGGAAGAAGAAAGTGAGCGTTAACTTTTTCAGCGACTCACGTAAACAGGCAGCAAATCAAATCTCTTGGACTTCTGATGGCACTTATGTCATTACCTGGAGGCCAGATGCTTCATATAAGCACTCAAAACTGCCACTTTAGCAATTTAACTGTATCTTCTTATGACTTCTATTCTTTGCAGGTCATATTTCAGTGTATTTTTAAAATTTTCCTTCCTTTTTTTTTTTAAACATTGAAACAATGTGGTCAAATGTTTCGACTTACATGAAAGAACAGCCTCGGGCAGCAATCAAGCTGAGCACAGGGAAAGTGTATATGATGAAGCGCATCTCCTTGTGGGGCAGCAGCGAGTAGATGAGAATGAAGCCCGCGGTGGGTAGCAGCAGCAGCCTCATCCGCCTGTCAAGAACACCGAGGGGGACAAAGAGCAGCGTGCAGCCCAGCGCACGGGGCACAGCAGAGTAAAAGTACCACAGAAAGGGAGAGGTTTACTGGGGAGGGGAGAGTCAAGGAGAACTGTGAGGGGCGTGGTATATTAGCAAAATGTTTTAGTAAATTTGAACATGGTGGCTAAATAAAAGCAGGTGTACATCTGTAAATGAAAGGATATTCCCCAGTTGGAACTTTTGTTGAGAATCGTGTTGTACCACAACACCTGACCTTCAGGCCACAAAAACTTCCTCCAGAAGATGGTGTCAATGGCTACTGTCAGAGCTGTTAAAGACAAGGGAAATCAAAAACTTTGGACAATTTGTTGTTGCTGAGTATTCACTGTTGACACACTACACTGATTACTAACCCAGTGACAAGATCCCAGCTGGAACAGCGTAATAAAGCAGCTGCAGCAGTCCAAGCCTCCTGCTCAACAGTGATATCAGCAGCATGAGCCCCAAGAGGATGCAGAGCTCTGACCGGAACACAATGATGACGAAGGCAGAGAGGCTTATAAACCGGCCGTGTTTCTGAGCCATCCAAGATGTGAATGCTACCAGAACTGGGAAGAAAAAAAAACGCACTATTATCATGTCACTGGTATATTAACATAATTATTCAGGCGTAATCAAAACTCTCTGAATTTTGATGATTATTTTAAATAAATCTCACCTATTGGTAGTGCAAATACATTAGGGAGTGTCCTGGTGCTGTAGAACATAAAGTGAAACTGAGAAGCACACATGAGACAGAAGAGCCCTGCAACTGTGGAGCCAAACTGTCTCCTCACCTCCCTTTGCATGTGCCACAGTGCACCGATAACACACGCTCCAAGGGAAGCTCGGACTGCACAGAACACATCAAGAGAACGGGTTTGTCAAAACCGTTTAAAACCAGAGGGGCGACATTTTTAACAAATCACTCTGGAGAGCAATTAGGGAGACAATAGCGGTTTACCTGTCAGCTGTGTGTAGAATTTCGGTGCATCCAGCAGAGAGGACAGAAACACAATAGGGGAGCAGAGCATTGAGAGAAACAGGGGGCCAAGGAAAGAGCGCGGCACCACACCGGGGAACTCATGATGATCGTACTGAAAGACAGGACAGGCTCTGGAATCCACAACACTGATAAAGCAACACCTTCATACAGACTAGGCAAACTTTTACTTCTTATGAAGATGATCCTGATTGAAAGCTCTAAAAAAGCTATTAAATGTTTCTAGAGCTGATATTGCTCTGTCATCTGTTTTCTAATGATTTTACTGTTATGTAAATAATCATAATGAATTACCTACATTTTTTAAAGAATGAAAGGCAATATGAAATTGATGTGACAGTGCAAACTGTGATGAAGTATAAAAAATATTGCTCTAAAGCCACGTAAGTATATAATGTATTTTAATAATGTGATAAAGCTTATTTTTAAACTTCTAGTTCTTCCTATGAAAGCCTTATGAAACACTGCAAGCTTACTCATATTAATGAATTAATTT
>JAPQLA010000015.1:6216518-6230877 GCA_029822935.1 Naso vlamingii
TGTCAGTAAGTTTAGGGATACTGATGGGTGTTTTAAACTTTTTCCAAAGTGTAATCTACCTATCTGCACCTGTACAGCTCTTTCATCTTCATGTGTATGCTATGTTAAGCTAAGATGCTATGGTAAGCTAAGCTAAGCTAATCGCCTCTTAGCTCTAGCTTCATGTTTAAGATGTAGATGTAATAAATATACCTTTAAAGCAACAATATGTGAGTCGCAAAAACAAAACTTAACAATGCATGTTCATAAGTCACACAAAACAGCAACTTTAGTAAAACCGGTTCATACTTCATGGAAAAAACGTCTTCTTGTTTTTTTCCTTTCGATGTCCTACGACTGCTCTGCTTCAACTCTGTGTTTTACGGAGGTTCCTGAAAGCAACATGTAGGCTGCCTGCAGACAGAAGCTGCAGCTGCAGCACTGGGTAGTTGTTGGGGACAGCTTCACTAAATAAAAGGCTGCAGACAGACAGAGCAGTCATAGGACTTCAGAGGGAAAACCAGAGGACATTTTCTCAGAGAAAAAGACCCGGTTTTACTAAAATTGCTGTTTTGTGCGACATATTAACGTGCATCGTTAGGTGTCGTTTTTTCGAAGCTGCGTGCCGTAGTCAAAGTTACATATTGTTGCTTTAAAGGTTGGCAATTGCTTCCCACAGGAAAGAGAGCTGAAACTGAAAACAGCAACAGTTGTGGAGTAAATACTCAGTTGTATCCACTGCTAAAGAAGCATTGCACAAAAATCTTGTGATTTTGCTCTATTGACTATTGATAGTGCTTTGGTTATAAAACCAAAAATAAAACTGCCCTTTAATACACTTGTGAATCTTGTTCCCTATGACCTTAAATTTAGCTCAGAAAAATGAAAATAATGAAAAGGCAAAGAGAAGAATGGCCTAAATCATCACTGACTTGTGGTGTACTCAGACAAGACAAGGCATCACAACAAATTAACCAGCAGGGTTAAATATGAAAAACAGCAAAATGACAAACACCACCTCTTAAAATAACATTTGAAAAAGAATTTCAAGTAAAACTTTTTGTCTTTTCAGTGTTTTGGACACAAATGATTAAAATGTCTCCCTAACTCGCGCCGTTTGATCTTTTAATTAATCGCTACCAAGCGGTGGAATCTTTATAGAGTCTAATAACTAAGTGGCAGTGATGGATGATATTAACCAGCCTGTGGGATCAGACATCAACTGAAGGAGACAACAGTGTGGCATATGCCCCGCTACATTTAATGAGGATTTCACGGTGAGAGTGAATGAGGCCTCGCTATAGTTTCTCAGTCTGAGCAGAAGGGATTCTGATGAAGACAAGTTGCCGGGCATTTGCATGTCAAAAAGCCCGGAGGCCCTAAGACAATAGCGGCGGATTAGCGGGGACTCACATAGAAACACAGATGTCAACGTATTGAGTCTGACACCAGCAATCATTTTTAGCTTTCAGTTTAGCGTGGTGCCGGGGTACCTGTAAGGAAAGTTTCAGATTGATTAAGAGATGCATCATCTGTTAAATTATTCCTCCATTTCTAAACTGAAAGCTGCAGGGTTCTTTTACAATATTACAGGAATAGTTTGACATTGTGGAAATACACTTGTGCTGGCCGATAAATAGTCCTGAGCATAACTCCCTCGCAAAATGACATATTGACATTTTTACCTTTTGGCGTAAAAACAAGCGAGCTGTTTCTGCCATTTCCAGTCTCTTTTATTCCTGTTGCAGTCGACAGGCTTAATCATCTGACTAAACTTTTCCCAGTTTATTTATTCTTTGACTTGCATATTCATTTATATGACTTTTTTTTCTAGCTCTGCCTTGCACTCATATATTTTTTATATGATTTTTCCCCTCGACTTGCACATTTATACTTATATATGTAGTACTTTTTATTCTATCTTATGGAGCTGACGATTTACTTCTGGATTTACTGTATTTATTTATTTATTGTACTTGTTATTGTCACCGTTACATGTCTTTGTGTTCATTGTTGTGTTTTTGATACCTGCTGCAATCCAAATTTCCTTTGGAGTAGTAATAAACTTGACTCTTGAACCTTGTGCTAAGCTAAGCTAAAAGACTTCTAGCTCCAGCTGTACATTAACAGAGTGGCATTGGTCCTCTCAGAGAAACCTTGCTAAAAAAGTTAATGTGTATTTACCAAAAATAACGGTTGGAATAACACTAGATGGTTGCCTTATATGTCCGCCCCATATATCAAGATGTATATTCCAGGGATAATTAGGGTATAAAAGGGTAAAAAAAAATTAAGTTTACTCCTTTTTCCCAAGCATATAAATCAGTCTGTTCATCATGAATTATATCCCGGAGAAGATTTAAGGACCAGCTGTCTTGTGAAGTCTTGAAGTGCCCATATGTCTCCACTGCGGTCAAATCGGAAGCAACCAGTCATGTATAGTTGAAGATGTGTAGGCGTCGGGATGAGCTGTTCAGACAAATTTTTTTTTTTTTACAGTGAGGAGAGGATTTCAACGTGAGGTCTGAAAAGTGTGCTTCTCAAGAGTGGCCGAGGTTTCTGCCATTCAAATAAATACATTCACGTCCGTCTATTTTTTAGATGTAAGACACGTCATTTCACACAGTCAACAGGAATGGCAACACATAATCGTGATAAAGGATCTAGAGAGGGACTCATTGAAGATTCAATTCCAGCTTTAAGAACTGGAACAGGTGAAAAGCTATGGCACTGACTCACCAGAGGGGGCAGCACCTCCTTAGAAAAAAAACAACAAAAAAACCTACTTTTCAATCACTGCTCACTCCTGCTGCCTGGAAGCCCCTCACACACATGAACACACACTGCACAGACACACCATGCATCCAAGGTAAGTTCGGCAAGCAGGGGGTCAGTTGGTTGTTTTAGAGGCTGCGCGTGTGTGTGTGTGTGTGAGTGTGATGATGCACAAAACCCCCTCTCTCCTGTGCTCCCTCTTGCCAGGATCACTCACTCTCCTCCCCTTGGCTCTTGAGACACATCTGTCTCTTATTAGCTCAGTGGTTGCTGCAGGTTGTCATCCAGTTAATGGCTCCTGTGGTGTGTCTCCTCAGCCACACTGACAGTTGTGTCACGTGTCTCAATGTTGCTATTATTACTATAGGCGGTGTAAATGAACCACGTGCTGGACTGACAAGTATATTAGCCTCCTGAGGGAGTGCTGTCAAGTAGATGAATATTAGCTGGTTTCATTAGTGTTTGTAGAAGATATCAAGACTTCATTTACAAATTAGTGTATCCTGCAATACCTGTAAACATCTATTAAGGATATTAAAACTGTAATACATGTTCAATATGATCAATGATGACACCAGACTTGTTTCTGTACATAAAAATGGGAGTTTAATTGAAATTTTTGTATCAAAAAATAGCAATATCCATCCTTCACAGCCACAAGTCACACAGCTGAACTGAAAGGTCTTCATTATGAGGCTATGTGACAACTACAGAAGCTGTTCCAGCCGTTGTTTAGCTTTCCATAGAACTCAAATTAATCTTGACAGTACAGAAACCAGATGGATTTCTCGGATTCGTAAGTCATTCAACATTACCAACAAACTTTTGTAAAGTAGTTAAATAACATTCAAATGCTCTTTTGAAATTTTTAAGTAAACGTTTTATTCTGCTTTACATCGACAACTGCTTCAGTGCATCCTCCACATCTCAAAAAAAAAAAAAAAAAAAAAGTGTCAAAATGTAAAAATAAGTTATAGGAATGCAAACCAAAGACCAAGAAGGATATGCAATTTTTTCTTAGGGCGGGGTGGGGGGGAGGCTTTTAAGCATAGACAATAAATAAATAAATAGCCACAGAGTGTGGAATGTCTACATGTTTACAAATAAATTAAAAGCAAATGGGGAGAAAAAAAGTACACACAAAGAGAGAGAGAGAAAAAAAAACACGCTGTACAATATTTGTTTGGAAAAAAAAAAGAAAAAGAGAGAGAGAAAAAAAAAGAGTCCATGAATATTGCATTGATTGTGCATTTCACACCCCAAAACCCTGAGGGAGGCCAGGGGCGGGAGCTATGTAGTGTCAAGCAGTGAGATGGCGGGAGGCAAAATAAAAAGATACGTCAAGAGGGCCGCGCACCCCGCAACAGGCATGGGGAAGGGAGGGGGTGGGGAGGGGGAGAAAAAGGTGGGGGTGAGGGTGGGGAGTTGGTGTTGACATTTTGGAGACATTCAGAAAAGACAGGATCCAGTTTCCAAACACCTGTTCAGGCTATAGAGTGAGTGAGCAGCGTTTAAAGAGAGCGACACAGAGTTGAGTCGAGTGTTTTTCAAGTATTCCATTGTCAGGAAGAGCCCCCACCTCCTTCTCTCCTTTCTAATGCCATCTCAGCCTCTTGACTGGAGGCTGGTTGGCTTACAGTGATGGAGGAGGGAAAAAAATTTAACAGCCTAACCCCCCACCCCCACCCCCACCCCACACACACACACACAACCCCCTTTCATCACAGCACGGGCAACTGAGCCACCGGGCCGCGAGCAAATCCCAAATAACAGAGTTTGTTGACGAAAGCCCCCAGAAAAGCAGCTTTCCAAAAAAAGGCACTACAAAATCAAAATTAAAACATTTAAATAAAAAGGTTTTCTCCGAGCTCTATGAGAGCAGCCATGTCTGAATAGGAGGGCCTTGCCAGCTGCATATACCTGCCTAGTAACAAAACGAGTGAAATAAAGTTAAAAAGGGGGGGGGGAATAAATAGTGCTGGTAAGACCGCCCAAACAGAAAAATGTTCCCGATTAGGAAACAAGTATAATCAACTGAAAGAAAACAAGAGGGGGATGGGGGGAAAGTAAGATAAGGAAGAACAAATGGTAATAAATTAGAAATTCCCTACAAAAGAGGAAAATTAAAGTACATTTAGCTGGACCAGCTGAGTGACGCGCCCAGCCGCTGATGGGCCAGCCGGGCTGCAGGCTGCTGGCCTTGAGTCCATATCACTCCCTCCATCCAAACCCCTTCTTTCCCCAGAAAGTCTTTTCAGTCCATTGGAGCCGTCCTCAGAGACTCTCCTTGCTCGAGCTTGTGCTTGACGAAGAGTCTGTGTCTATGGTTCTGAGGCGGATGTCACCGGCCACTGGCTCCTCCGGTGACTTGGGTGACTCTGTCGTAGCCCTCATCCAAGGATGGTCGCAAATCTGCTCCAGGGTGGGCCGGTCCGATGGCCGCAGGGCCAGGCACCATTTGATCAGCTGCTGGCACTCTGGAAAAAAAGAGACAGAAATAGCGTTGAGGATCAGAGGCTCTTAACTCTCATAGAGAAATTACCTTGTGGGTTTTCTCTCTACTGCATATGACTCAGTTTGTATAGATCTATCTGAGTGTGTAGGCAGCATTTACAGGATGTGAGCACACATCCTTATGTTGAGTTAACCCTCGAGGGTAATCAACTATAAACTACACACAAAATGAAAGAAATCCTAACAGCCATGATTTAAATTCTGGTTATTGTTGATAAATCTGCCTTCACAGCCTTTAGAGCAGGTGATTCATTGGGATGTGATGTTTTACTCAAATGCAAACTGACTCATACTAGAGTCAAACTGGGAGGTGGATTCTGGGCTGTACCATCTTCCATGGCTAGAGGGCAACAGAGTCAACTCATGTGTTATGTGTGTTGTTGTGGTTGACTTACCGGCTGAAATCCTCCTCCTGAAGTACAGTCTACCCCTGAGGATCTCCTCGTCCTGCTCAAAGGGGATGTCTCCGCACACCATGTCGTACAGCAGCACGCCTAGCGACCACACCGTGGCGGAGCGACCGTGGTATCTATGGAAGCGGATCCACTCAGGTGGGCTGTACACTCGCGTACCTAAAAATAAAAGAGAGGGAGGAGGAGGGAAGTGAGTGAGTGCATTTGTTTTGAAATACATGAGGACATGACAAAAGAGGCTTTTTATGGTGTTATATTACAAGAACATAGAGGGCATCCTTGTCTAAAATAAAAAAGCAGCACAGAGTCTGAATAAAAAAGATGCAAATAATTAATGTCTGTGCCTAAAATGGCTGAGTCATGCTAGAAATGCTTTCCATCTTCCTTTTGCCACAAAACACAAACTGGGTGACCTGCCTGCGTCTCCCCCCCTCCCTCCTTTCTTTCCCTCCCTCCCCCTCCCTCCTGGAAGGAGGAACTTGGATACCAAAAAAAAAAAAAAAAAAAAAAAAGGCAATGTGAGCCTGTCACGTGAACCGCCGACTCGGGTTTCACAACAAACAGATGTTACGTGGCACTGACCTAATACCCACAAACTGCGACTGTGAGTCAAGCTTTACTAACAAAATAACAACCGGAAACATAAAGGCACACGCCATCTCACAAGATGGGGATGCATCAGAGATAACAGCTGCCAACAAGATTCATAAACAATGAGTCATATCCGTGAAGCCATAACATGCGCGTGACACATCCCGCTAGGACACTGGACGCCTTTTTTTTCGCATTGACATCCGTGATATTGATAATCCGCGAGACCCTAGACAAGGAAAGCCCTCGACCAAAAACAGATCACTGCGTCACAGCCTCGTGAACGCCTCCATATCTGAATATAGCTCAGCGGAGCATCAAGGGCAAATGCAACCCATCCCACACGGATATGCAATCATAAAAACAAATTACACATCCAGCATTGGGAAGTCTTATAAAAGCGATTGATGTGATAGGAGGGTGGGGACTGTTGCTTACCATCGAAATCGGTGTAGACTGTGTCCTTGAGAATCGCCCCTGAGCCAAAGTCAATAAGCTTGAGCTCCCCGGTGCGTAGATCCACAAGCAGGTTTTCATCTTTGATGTCTCTGTGCACTACACCGCAGCTGTAGCAGTGTCTGACCGCCTCCAAAACCTGGCGGAAAAAGCCCCGAGCCGTGTCCTCGTCCAGGGCGCCCTTCTCGGTGATGAAATCGAAAAGGTCCTTGACGAGCTCCGGCCTCTCCATAACGATCAGCCAGCCGTCCGCCCGCTCGTAATAGTCCAACAATTTAATAACTCCGCGAAACGACGAGCTGACCTTTTTCAGCAGCAGGATCTCCAAAGGCACCATGGATCCATTCTGCAACAAATAAAACGAGAACTTCATAAGTATGTTTCAGCCATTCTCCCTTAAGCACCACACAACCCCCACCCAGCAGGCAGCAGGCGGAGGAGGGGGGGGACCAAAACAAACCGAACGTTACATACACACAAATCGGCGATAACTACTTACAATTGTGCCCCACTCGGTCACCCTCTCCTTGGCGACATGTTTCACAGCAACCTGAAATAAAACATTAAAAAAATGTAAGGGAAAGCTTTAAATGTTGCGAGATTGCCGCACCATATTTCCCGGTGGCGAAACAAGGACGCCCGGCTTTAATGGCGGCACATGTAGGATCAAAACACAGACCCCGATCCCCGTCCGCAGCCTTACCGGTGCGCCATCAGAGATCCGACTGCCGGCGTACACTGTTCCAAAACCTCCGCTGCCTAGCACGGATCCCACTTGGTAAACCTTTTCGAATGGCTCCTTTTCCACTTTGACTGCGAAGGAGAGTGAAAAAAGACGTGAAGGTGAGCTCACAATTTCCACAACAAACCGCCGCTTAGCGCGAGGTCAAGTTGTAAACGTTAGCTATCGTTTACTAGCTCGTCAGCCTTACGAGCCGGTCAACTGAAACAGTGGCGTTAGTAGCTCAACGTTACTCTAAATCGACCAAGAGAAGTAAATATATCTTAAACAACTTCTCTTTTGTTATACTGAATCCAATAAGGCGGTGAAAAGTAATATTCAGTAACGGTAACCTACCCGGCTGGAGCTGTATCTTCACTGGTAGATGGTCCATACTTGAAGGATTGCAAATATGCGAAAATGAACCAAACTTTGACAGCAACATATTCACGCTGAAAAGCCGGCGTAAAGGATTCCTATTCACCCGTCGAGAGTCAGAAGAACCAATATAGTCAGAAGAGAAGTGATTTCAGGCGCAGTATAAATGGTGGTGCAGCTCGTCTTGGCTTCAAGCGAGTAATATATCCAGTCCAGCAGTGCGCCAACTCCGCCGCACCGCGCCCGAAGTCGTGTCACGACCGTGAAGTCGTACACCGCTTCCCGAAAACCGGCATGAAATCTGGCTCCTGTGTCTCTACGCAAGTACAACAGACGAAAACAGTCCTCCTAAGTGATAGAAAGCAGAGCACTGCGATGTGTATAGCAGTCGTATCGACAGAAGAGTGCGTTTAAATGCCCTCTGCAGTGTGTTGATATCCTGAAGAGTGGCCGCTGTCTGAGCTTTGGCGCGGTCTCCACAAGCCAATATTTTGACGGGCAGGAGGACGGTGGTATCCCTCCGCAACCAATACAAGTCGACACGTTCGCTTAATTCCGGCGTCAACTCCCCACTTTTCACTAAATACACATTCATAATAAAGTACCGGACACATGTTGTGTTTTTCTTAAGCTCTGAGTGGAAAAGTTAAATAAAATTATCCTTTTCATCGCGGACTACTTTCTCATAGTACGAGACGCCCAAGAATATCTTGTCTGGGAGCTCTGCGCTGTGTTCACTATGGACCGGAGGGCTACGACCAATTAGATGTCGTATATAAATACTGTGTTTCGTATTTGGACCAATCCGGAAAAAGTTAGTATAATAAAGCAGGCATTTGAGCGCACGTGGCGGCAATTCTGAGACGTCCCCTTCCCTCCCCTTTCCTCCGCAGCCCTGCAGCGAGAAACACACCGAGAGTTTATGGTTTGAGGGAAAAGTCCAGTTTCTATTGTAATTCACCATAAACTACCGGTCTATCAATCTCTCAAGTTGTTTTGATTGTCATGTTATGATTGTGAACCGAAGCTCACGTGTGTTACTTGTTTACTTTTTGTTTCCCTTTGAGGGAGCAGCTGTTTGTTATTGTCTTACAACTGAAACCGATAATTTGGCAATTTAAAGATCTAGAAAATTAGAGTTCATACATACAACGGAAATGACAGTTATAACATATTTCTGTCTAACCTCTAGCCCTTTAAAATAAGGTCTTCTCATTAAGATGAAAACAAAACATATAATAACGATAAGTTAGGCAAGTAAACAAACAAACTACAATTTATCATACATAAAAATGGGAACATATGACAACTCTGACACAATAATGTATTTATAAAAGGACACATCTTGGTTTGGAAAAAACCCCCAAACACAATCACCTTCAATAGAACACACTGCAAGTTGCTGCATGTGTATCTGACATCATGACACTGCAATAACTTGCATTACAAGCGAGCAGTATTTGAGGGATGATACACAGTAATGATACATGAGAACACTATGTCATGAATGAGTCCGAAAACAAAATAGCGCTGTATCACGATAACAAGAATAGCGTATGAAGGCACAATTATGTTTGTGGAGCCAGCTGTCCCATTTCAGGGGCCAAACTTTCCAGTTTTACTGTGACACATCTGCCGTGACCTTGGCTCGCTGAACTTTCCACGTTTTATCTTCTGCTGCCTCTGATAACCTGCGTGCATGTGTGTGCGTGTGTGTGTGTGTGTGTGTGACCACTAACCAAACAGAGGCATCAGAGAGTTCCAGGGAACCTTATCTTGCTATAGGCCTGCCGAGTGCAAAGTTATGTAAATGTACATACACACACACAGGCTGCATATGAGAGCAGAGTAACAGCCTATGGGCTAACCTGCAGTAATGCTTTGTATTGCATTCACTGTATGATAATTTACACTGCTTCATGTTTTTAGTGCATTGTCACTCATATGATCTATGTTGACAGAACAGATGCTATCAAGGCATTTGTGCAGGTCTATATGTTATTTTTCATATATATTTATATAAAAGTAACAAAGCAGCAGAGAATAAGTCAGGAGGAGACATAAATTTGTCGACATGCCCTATTTGCATTGCAGGTGACATACTACGACATACATGCAGATCGTGTTCGGGCACATGCAAGAACCTCAAGAGTCGATCTGCTTTTATCTTATAAAACATTTGCATAGATGACAAAGAGTTCAGTGGTTTATTGGATTGTGCTTCAAAGAAACAGCATATTCCCTGCAGAAAAAACCCTTCACCTCTTCTGCAAAGTTCTGTGGTCTTTGGTTTATATTTAGAGGTTTTGTGCTTTTTTTTTTTTTAATAATCACTTAATGATACTGTAGGTCTTTAAAGTAAAGCTATTTTATTGTTCTTGTACGTAAACGTTCTTTAAAATGGCAAATCTCCCGCAGCTTTCCACGTGACGCTTGCCAGAATTTCTGGCGCGCTTCTCACAGTCTAAACAAATCAGCTCGGCTGCTTCGGAAATGCTAAACTGCTTGCAATTATTTGCCCAAATGAGTTTATATGTCTATGGCTTTTACCTGGAAAAAAGGTCTCTCCTTATTTGCACTTTTATATGAAGTCATTCTCACCGCGAAGAAGATCACGTGTATTGAAAATGGTATGTACTTTCTAACAATAAACAGATGCAACACGTGTACCAAAACAATATTTGGGAGAGCCCTCGGTATGTCCTCAATGCAAGTGTACAGATGGAGGTGGAGTGGACTGGGCAAAGGTGTAGAGGCTGAAGTGATAGTGAGTGCCAGCTTTGTGATAAATTGGTGTCCTGTTCAGGATGTTCACTGCCTTTCATTCACTGCGTGCTGGGAGAGCAAACACATGATCCTGGATGTCAGAAAGATATGTAGGGATGGATAAAAATAATAATCCTCATCGCTCCTCGCAATTTGTTTCTCTGTAATGAGATTCTGCCATACAAGCAACTACTATAGCTCCTACGAACATGATAATGCAAGCTGGCATGACACAATGCATTTAAATCCTCCTACACCTAGTATGGCGTTGATGTAACACAGAGATATGTTTTACAAAATATTAAATAACTTTTGACTCTTTTAAGTTACGACTAGCTCCAGATTGCGTTCAAATTGTGAGATTCTCAGCTTTCCCAGGCACTTTGAATGGTGCCTGTGTGACATTCAGGGCCGATTTTAGGTCTTACGATCAATGATGTATAACACTTTAATGTTTACTCTCAGAGGCGATATTGACCAAAGTATCAAGGTTTATATGTTGCATCAGTGTCTACTAAATAACGCCCAGGATAATGTGCCAATAAATGGCTGAAACTCACTGAGGAGAAGGTGGATTTGCAACAAACTTCACACGGAGGTTACAAACACCTGACTACAACTTTCCAAACTGAAAAAACAAAAATCCCCTTGTTGACTCTGGAGTTATCCAGCATAACAAAAGTTTTGTTTCGTTGAGTGTTTTTATTTTTAGGTAAATATGGTACGCTCACACAATAACAATGCATGATTGTGTCTTTACACTGCATTGACATGACAGGGTAGGTTCCCCTGAATCATATGATGTATGACACTTGATACTGAGTGAAAGAATAAGCTCATAATTGGCAAAAATATAAAACTGTGTCCATGCGTTTCTTTGTCTATGTAGGTTTCAGACACAGCCTGGATTTTCCCAGTCCCATCATCCAAAAGTATCAGACTTGGCCCTGAACAAGGACCAGTCAGGCCATGAAGTATTCATGATTGTTATAAATTTTTTTCTCTCTTGGTGGTGTGAAGCAGTTGAGTAGCAACTGAGGCAGTGAGGCAGTTGGCCAACGAGACGTGCTGACAGCAGAAGCACAGACAGCTGTTTTGCCGTGGCTTCGTATGAACGCGTGCTATGCAGTTGTTCACAGCTCTCATGGGAAATAATCATCGGGGCTTTTATTTATGTTCGCCGATCCTTTGATCTGCTCATGTAGAGGAAACGACGGTGGGAGTGAGCGAGGCAGCGAGCTAAAGAAAAATGGCTTGCGGCCCACTGATGAGCTGTCACCGTCCACCCTCCTCTTTCTCTCTCTCTCTCCTTTGTTTCTTCATTTTTGCCCCGTCTCTCTTCTTCTCCGCGTGCCTGGGATGCCTCCCATTTTCCTTTGCTCTAATTACTGCCTTAGTAAACTGTGTCAGCGAGCCGAAATAGTTTTGATGAGGGGTCCGGCTGCGTTTGCATCTGTAATTTGATGGGTTTCATTGGGGACATATAAAACCAGACACACCAGAGGGTACGTGGCCACATCAGAGCCTCGGGGTCGGCCGAGGTTATTTTTAGCCCCATCGCGCTAGTCCGGTGGCAGCCACATCATTTTGGTAAGCCGCCGATTGAAATCGATCCAGCTTGGTTGAGCCGGTGCTCTCTGCCAGGGAAATCTGAGGGCCCGAATCTGTCATGCATCACACTGGGGTTGGATTCCTCAACATGTGTGCAGGATTTACATGTATTATGTTCTCTGTATTCATGTTTGCTGTACTGTAGCAGTGTCCTGAAGGGGGGCCTCTGTTATGACTGCCTTGTAAAATGCTCCCATGCATACCGAAAAAGGATGCTGTAGATAAGTCAGTGAATGAATTAAATGAACGAATTTATTCCAGTGGAAACATTCAGATCAAATATCACAATGTTGTAACCCTGGTTCCATCTCACACAGGCCCCGCCCTCAACTTAACTTATAGTTGTACACTCCCCAAATAGCACAAACACATTCGCCCATGGAAAAGGTAGTTGCTACATGAATGTATCCTGCTCTATATAAAAGGAAGAAACACTGCTGCCGTCCTTTTTTTCGTTCACTGTGGCCAGTTTGTTCGTTGACCTTTGAGAATTTAGCTGCTGCTTCAAGAGGCATGTCCAGAGCCGGCTCAATGCATAAGCAAACTATGGACCTGCATAAGACCCTGTAACCAGCAGGGGGCCCCCAAGAGCGTCTGATTTTTATTAATCCTTTTATTTTTTGTTTGATGATATAGTAATCATATGATGTTAATGGTTATCATGCAAGAAACTGACACACATTCAGTACGCCACTATCAAATTGAATATTAAATTGAAAATCAACACCAGACCACCTTTGTAACTGAATTTGCTCCCATTTAAGATTGAAAAATGAAAAACGGTAAACTGCCAGGCTGACACTGGCGGGATGTTAGCAACACAGCTACAACTGTGCAAAGTTAGGGGAAGCTGCTGACCTTGCAAAAAAAGTAATTGAGAGATTACCTACAATCCAGGTTCGCAAAACTATAATCTGCTTCCACGTCCACTCCTTAATTAGACTCCCGTGAGGAAAAAAAACTAGCTACAACACTAGGAGCTCACTGCTAGTGTAACAAGTGTGTTTCTAATGACAGCCAATAAAATAGATTAATTAATTTACAATGAGCAATAGACAACAGTCAGAAGTATTGGTGGAGGTGGGGGGTCCTTATATCAAACTTTGCCTAGGGCCCCAAAAAAGGATTGGGCCGGCCCTGGGCATGTCTTATGCCTGAACCTCACCACTGCTGCTAATCTGTATTCCCTCTGCGTAAAGGCTCAATGCAAAGCATGCACACAAATGTGTTGCCAAAGACATAGTCCTGAGATAACTAGCCACTCCCCTTTCTGTTGCCGATAGCGGCGGCACAACTACTTCTGCAAACTTCCAGCTCAGTCGACTATCCTCCTTTTTATTTTTTTTGCAGGTGAATGAATGAACCATCACAAACTAATTATGGATGCTTAACCTCATTTATTAGCATGGGAGAATAAAGACTTAAAGAGCTGGAGTGGGTCTATTAGCCCTCCACTTCAGCAAACTAGCTCAGAGCGCTGCTGCCAAGCTGCGTCCACACACCTGCACACCTGCACCTGCCCATTTAATGTTCACCAGATGCAAGGGAGAAGTGTTGCCTCACCTCTGTGAGACTCGACTAAATAGGAACCGTACTACCAAGGAGGCGTCTTGGACTTGAAGAAGCACCAGGATAAGGTCACTAGTCATGTGTGCTACACGTTGGCCAGGTCGCCACTGTCTGGATTCAGCATTATGCAACAGTGTCAGGTCCTCAGTCAGCCTCGTAATCTGTCAGCCACATTGCATAACTGTTCATTAGCTCTTTATACACATTCCCTCACACCCTCACTTTCACACCTCACACACATGTATATTTTCCTGACGATTTATACAGGATATGCTTCTTCCACTACTGGTCAAATGAGTATTTACCTGAGATGTTAACAAAGACGGAGTTGGCCCAGGGTCATGCTTTGTGTGCACGTGCGTGTATGTTTGTGTGTGTGTGTGTGTGTATGTACAACTATCCAGCCAGGAAGTCAAAGGTAGAAAACGTGAAGAGTAAAATATGATTGTATTTATGTCGCATGAGATGACACATTTACAGTTGTGAAATTATTATTTTAGCATCTCTTATCATTTTCTGTATACATAAGACAATAAAAGGTTCAAGTGGCTCGCTGCCTAGCTTTATTTTGCCTAGCTTTATTTTG
>JAPQLA010000015.1:6579920-6592985 GCA_029822935.1 Naso vlamingii
AACTTTGAAACTCAGAGGAACTTCTGTAACCCCGAGCTCGAAATCCAAGATGGCTGCACAGGGCATCAACAGTGAAAGAGCTGTACGTTACACTGTTCATTAGCCAGTAAGTCTTGTTTTTGTTTCGTTAATTCAGTCATGCCGACAGTATAGTTCAACTTCCATAGACATGTTGTTTTGTATCTATCACATTCTGTATTGTTATCAGCTGGTATTAGCTAACAGTGCGAACAACAGTAGCTAACAATGGCCCCTCGTAACTGGAACGCTGGACGTGAGGCCACTCACAACTCCGAAATTCGACATCCGAGCTAAATGGAACGCACCAACAGTACAATGGAAACAATGCAAACAGATAGAAAACATCATAATTAGCAAGATTTACATTCATGTGGTAAATCATGTCAGAACAGCCTTGCTATAAAGTGTATATTAGCAGTGATCATAACCAGTTATTTTTTGAAATAACAATGTCCGTTTAAACATTGAAGGCAGTTACATAAAACTCTACACACAACATCCTCAGTCGACATCATAGTATTTGTTCTTTATGACAAACTGCAGGATTCCTTGTGTGATATGGCTCCAGTTCAGTGTGCTGTACATTAACTGGTTTTTATAGAACAATGTCCTGCCGGAGCCTGCCTGACATTGAGGGAACACAGGCCCATATAGCTCCACATCTGGCCTGTCATGTGCTGCGGGGTCAGTGGGTTTGTTACGATGGCCTCCCACTGCACACAGAACAGTGAAGGAAACCTGAGAGGAAGACGACATGTCGTCCTCGTAAGAGAGGAAAGAATGTCAAATGTGGGGGAATGTTTGTGTGTCTCACTCTGCACACACGCATGTTCGCAGGAGCAGGGCACGGCTGATGTTTCTGCATGCAGTTTACAGATTGAAAAGTAAGAAACCTATTTGAAAACTTCTAGCTGCTTCTTATAATGAATGTTTCTGTGCACCAGCCATCCGTTTTGGTCGTATGCCTCAGGCGGAGAAGCTAAAGCTAAAAGCGGAGAGCAAGATGGTGGAGAAAGTGGTGGCGAGCCCCATGTTGGCCGACCACAAGATTCTGGTCACGCAGATCCACGAAGCCTACATGAAGAACTTCAGCATGAACAAGGCGAAGGCTCGGCTCATACTCACCGGGAAGACCAGCAAGCCGGTAAAAGAGAAAAGTAAAGCAAAAGGACAGCAGTTTGAATATTTTTTTTGTCTTTATCCCTCGTACCAACATCCTCTTTGTCTTTTCTCGGCAGCCTTTCATCATCCACGACATGGAGACGTTTCAGCTGGCAGAGAAGACGTTCGCGGCCCACATGGTAAACGGCGACAACCCAGAGCTTGACGGTGGTCTTCAAGCTGGGGAGCTGGTTTTAGCTTTGGGGTGTGGGGAGCTCCAGCAAAAGGAGGCTGAGGCCAGGCTCTTCCACTGCTGCCAGAGCACCTCGGTGGAGACAGTCACAGAGCTGACGGAGTTCGCCAAGGCAGTGCCGGGTTTCCAGAGTCTGGATCTGAACGATCAGGTGAGTGCAGGCATGTTGTGTCTTGTTTTTTGTTTTTTTTTTAAGACATATGTCGGAGCTTTTGTGCCTTTATTTTTGGATAGAACAGCTGAAAAGTGGACAGGAAACTGGGGAAAGAGAGAGGGAATGACATGCAGTAAAAGGCCACAGGTTTGATTCCAACCTGTGGCCTTTTACTGCAGCGAGGACACAACCTAAAACTCTGTCAGCATCATCTGTTTCACCTAATATGATATATGTTTCAGTCTGTTCATTTCCCTTTAATAATATCTTATTGCATTTTTTTGTTACCTCACCAGTGAGCACTTAGCACCATCTAGTGGACTGAAAAGTCAACTGATTTTTACTATTCTGTTATACAGAAGGTGATTTTGTATTTGCAACATTTATAAAGAATTTATTTAATAAAATATCAATACTTGGTAGGTATGAATCAGTACAATATTGTCACACAAAATATTGCAGTATTACGATGTATCCATTTTTTCCCCCACCTCTAGTATCTTGGTTTTAAAGGGAAGATTTTTACATCACTTGATTTTAAGAGTCATCATCTGAGTCATGCTGTTGCTTTGCTACCTGCCCTTCAGGTGACTCTCTTGAAGTACGGAGTTTATGAAGCCCTCTTCACCTTATTGGCCTCCTGCATGAACAAAGACGGTCTCCTGGTGGCCCGCGGCAGGGGCTTCATCACCCGAGAATTCCTCAAGAGCCTCCGTCGGCCATTTAGTGACATGATGGAGCCCAAATTCCAGTTTGCCACCCGCTTCAACTCCCTCGAGCTGGACGACAGTGACCTGGCTCTGTTTGTGGCCACTATCATCTGCTGTGGGGGTAACTGACATCGTGTGGGAAGCTATATTGAATTACATCTAAAAGTGCGCAAGAAACCGAATCCTCCTCCCTCACATCCTCCTTCTTTCTCCCTCTGATCCCTTCCCTCCAGATCGTCCAGGCCTGGTGGACGTGCCTCTAGTGGAGCAGCTGCAGGAAAGCATCGTTCAGGTACTACGGCTCCACCTGGTGGCCAATCACCCGGACGACAACTTCCTCTTCCCGAGACTGCTGCAGAAACTGGCCGACCTCCGGGAGCTGGTCACCGAGCATGCTCAGTTGGTTCAGGAAATCAAGATAACGGAGGACACGTGGCTGCACCCGCTGCTGCAAGAGATTTACAGGGACATGTACTGAGGAGACACGAACAGGGACATTTATTAAAAGAATAACGTATGCCTCGGAAATTCATACTGATACTATCAAGCATATCTGTGTACTGTAAGTAGCTTTTTGTGTAGCCTCTGTGGATGCACGCTGCCGTGAGCTGCGGAGGTTGCGTTCAGACCATGTGACTTTCTACTGGAGCAAAACTTTAATGGGGTGACAGGCAGCTCTTGTATCACACCGTAAATGTCAGGAGATACTTGTCTGAATGCATTTGAACTTAAATGGGTTGGGATTGGCTTTAGATTGGGTCCTGGATGCCAGTTTTTACTCTACAGACACAACAGCTAATTAGGGAGTGGGATATGCAAGTTTGCATGACAGTAAAAGTGGGAATATGCATAATAAATAAACTTAAGTAACACTTTACTTAAAGCATGCATCTATAATGCATTCAGAACATACTTATAATGCATTGTAACACGCCTATAGTGCTGTATAATCATAGTTATAAGCAGGGATATGATTAACCCTAACTATAACCATAACCACTTACAGTGCATTGTAAGTGTGTTCGTTATGTGTCATAATGCATTATAGAGACAGGCTTCATAGGAAGTGTTGCTGAAACTTGCACGACTACAGCAGTCATGCATGCACTGATGGTAAATATTAATTTTGCCTGTAAATTTTGCCTTGGATTTCAAGAAGCAGACAAGTGATAGAAGTTCAAACATTTTTAATCTTAGAGGCAAATAAAAATATGTCAGGGCCAGACAGATTTGCAATACTTTTGGATATTTGTAGCATAGGATATGTTCATTTGAAAAGGTTAATTTGAGTTTGTTTAATGTCATTTTAACGTTTTTTCTTTGAGTACAGCGCAAGTGCCTGAATGATCTCCACTGACCACTTTGAGATGAGTGGCTGAAGAAACACCCACATCAGTATTCACCAAGTGCCATAATGTCTCAGTGCCTGAGCTCACGTTGTCTCTCTTTAGACCACACCTCATGTTCACAGCAAAGTAGCCTTTTTTTTAAAAGCTGTTAAGTTTCAAACCAGGGAGTGTAAATTGTAAAATCATTTAACAAAAGTGCAATTTATGTTGGCAAAAAGCTAAAAAGGAGCCTTACTTTTACTATATGGAAAACCATTTTTAAAAATAATGTCATTTAATGTGTTATGTGTTTATAATAATCCTCTATTCTACTGTTAAAACCAACAACATGAAAACTCATCTAAGTTTTTTTTTTCTTTCTTTCTTTCTTTCTTACTCAAGTCTGTGTTAGCGGGGACAAAATGTTTCGTACAAATCCTGCAGTTAACACACACACAGTGTTTTTAGGTAAAAACTATATTGGCCAGTATTGAATATTTTGCCCACAAACACATCAGTCTGTTAAGCTGGTTTATGTTTTATTTTGGAAACAGAGAGGAAGTGTGTATGTGCGGACAGTGAAACAGGCCTCGAAAAGAGGAGCTGTACGGAGACTTCACCTCCCAGTGTCATATCACTGTTTCTTGTCGTGATGAAACGGTTTTTAATTTTTTTTCATCATATACTGTGCCATGTGTAATAAATGCATTTGCTGCTTCAAGAAAATGAATCATATCATGTGGTTGCCTAAAATAAAGTAATATATTTTACTGAGTTTTATCTGTAAAGCATTTCTACCTTACTAGAGATAACATACTTTTTTAACTGAAGATGATTTTAGCATAAATAGCGCATATAAATCTGGAAATGTTAGATAGATTTATTCCATTGCATCCCAGAAAGGCTTTTAATGTTATTAATTTCACCTGTGCTTTTCCTTTGTTGACTTATAAATGTATCTGCTGCAAAAAACATGTTATTTTAGAATTATTATTTTAATGCCTGTTCACTTGCCAATAAATCTAAAAAATCAGATGACAAAGCTATGGTAGCTTGAATCTCTCTTGTTGTTTATATCATTTATAATTCATGATTATTCACGTATTTATACATATACTTGATCCTAAACAGGGTCTGTCTTTCTGCTCTTCCGCTCCACTACGCTAGGTGGCGGTAAAACTTCATGAAACAACTCGGCTGGAACCAGGAACTAACTTTTTCCTCTCTGGTTCTGAACTGAATGATGGAGCACACGGCAACTGAACCCCCTCAAAAGACATTTACTTGCCAGTTGTGTGATTTAAGTAGTCCTTTTACTTACTACGGTCAGAAACCACCAAACACCAGAGCCATTGTGTAAGTGGACATGAAGAAATGCTCATTTTAGCGCCGCGGAGCTAGCTATGCTAACGTTAAGGCTAATGTTGTTAGCTGCTAGCGAAATTAGCCCTTCCGCGATTCGTTCGTTGCATTGATAGCAGTTTCTACACAGAAACACGTTTCTGTTGCATCTCTGTGGACCACATGCGTCCAGATTAAGTTATAATTCAGGGCGTGTTTGCCTTTTTTTCGTTTTTAGGCTGCTTGAAGAGTGTTTTGTGAGCAGGGATCCCTTCAGTCCTGACAAGGAAAAGTTTCTAGTTCTGGGCTCCAACTGCAGCCTGTGCGGCACGAGAGTCTGTGTTGGTTCGGTAAGATGTCACATAATTCAATTGCTACGGTCTGTTTTTTTTTGCATCAGATGAAAGATGTGGTCATGTTATTCAGTTTAACAAATTAAAAATGCCTGGTGCACAAATGTTGGCATTCTCCACAAGGGACAAATGACAACAGTCCTTGTGAGTGTGTGTGAGTTAAGTGTGTAACATTTACCAGAGGCTGAAGGCAGCTCTAAAATCCTAAACTGCAGCATTTTAAGACAGAGAAAAACTAACTTCACATCTCATAAAAGTGCATTTAAAACCCAAGCTGTGCTCATGTGGCAGATTTCCTCTTGGCAGGAGTTGACCTCAGATCACTGATGACAAATCGAGCGTCTGTTTTCCTCAGATGACTTTGCAATCATGTGGCATACATATTTGCTGAGTGAGCTTCATGACTTTGATGCACTTACAATCAATTAATTCGGATTAAGAAACAGACATAAAAGAAAATCAATGTGGCGCATCAAGTGCTGATGTGAACTTTCTCTTTTGGCAGGACTGCAGTCTTTTCTACACCAAGAGATTCTGCATGCAGTGTGTGAACAAGCACCTCGACCAGTTCCCCCGTCAGATCCAGGCCGAGCTGGCCAAGAAGAAGCAGAGCTCCAAAAGTGCAGTCTCATGACATCTGCCAAGAGGTCCAATAACCTGCACAACAATTGGAGATAAACATCTAAATGGTCAAATAAGGCGTCCAAAATGTGTCCGGGGTGGAGTGGGGGGGCCTTTACCAGCCTCCTTTAATCAAACACACACTGGACTAAACTGGAAAACCACTGCCAAAAATCCAAACATCCTGTTATTTATTAGCACGGCTTTGTGTTAATGTAGTGTGAACTGGGAATTTACCACCTCACATTAAAAAAAATAATGTATCTGCGTCCAGTAAAGTTAAGCTGCTGTATTAGCCTACAGGGTGTTATTTGTTTGTTGTTTATATGTTTCTATAGAGTTTTATAGAAGCAAGAAATGGGTGAGACAAGTGTTGCTGGAGCCCAGTGGGACTGTGGCTGCAGGTTCAGACACAAACCTGCTGGTTTGCATCAGCTAAAATCTGACGTCAGGCACTGTATGTGCATATTTCGCCTGCAGTTGCTCTATTTTTTTCCCAGTTTATAACAGAAAAGGCAAAGTTTTGAATATTAGGAACTGTTTTAGAATTACTGCAGCTCAGTTCGCAGCCTATTCCGGGCTTATATCAGTGTGATTGTTAACCATGTGGGACTGAAAATAAGATGTGGAAGTAGAGGCATTTCCCAAGATCGGTTGCTAGGCAGATTACAAGATTACACGAGTTGTTTCCACTGCCCTTGCAAAGCAGAAATTATTAAATCATGTGATTTCTCTTTGTGTTTGATGTATTAGGACTGTTGCACAATGCTGTAAGGCACACATTTTATGAGACAAAATATTTTGGAGCTGTGAAATTCAAATGGCCCCTTCTCTGATGACAGACATGTTTTTGTTGATGGTGCCACCTCCTTTTTAAAAGTGCACTTCTGTTAGCTCGTCCTTTTTTTCCATCCATGTTGAAAAGATGCACTGTTGACTTCTGTGGAGTCCAAAAAAGAAAAGTTTTTTCCTGTGTTATTTTAAACTATAAAAAGGCACAGAACAAAATGTTGTTTCGTGACTGTTTAATCGTGGATCATAATGAATGTGTAACTAACACATCTGCTACAGTGGCATCGTTCCACTCCACTTCACATTTGGCAGCGTTTTGCTCCGAAACTCGGAGAACGAGCCCTGATATTTCCAGCTGAAGGAAGGAAAACACAAGTATTACCCTTACGGCATTGGTCATGCATGTGTGACAGAAACAAAATGTTCCCTTGCCTCGTTTCCCAATTGCCCGTCGAATCAGTTTGATCAAAATCTGTTTACATCTCAGGGATCACTGTGTGCGACAAGGGGCGCAGTCTGCAGCAGCGAAAACACATTATGGATTAAGTGTGATCCCGGCGATAACACGGATATAACGCACGGCATTCGCTGTATTCGTCACGAGATGTTTGAGTCGTTTCAAGGATTAATTGAAACAGCATGGCCCTTAAAGGGAGGCCCAGTGATCTTTACTGGCTAATGCTGCACAGGAATGCAGAGCAAGATTTGCCGTAGAGTTGAAGTTGGGACACTGGTAATAACTCCTGCGCACAAGGACTTCAACTTCTGCTGATGCATTCAGTCATTCTGTAGGATTCCCGTGCAGCTCTGAGATGCACACGGAAGATATTTTAAAACTCGAGTTTTGAGCTGGACAAATTCTTAACTCTTGAGTCAGGAATTTTTAAGATGCTGCCCTCGTGGAGAAATGGTGTGAATCTCAAGGTTGCTCTGCTTTCTGTTTGAATTCCGAGCACACACCAGCAATTACAACCAGTGAAGCACACAAACCACCCATGTGGCACCAGTGGCAAAGTCTGACAGCGATAGGCACCGTGCCAACGATGACGGAAGGCTCTCTCCTCCGGAGCTGATGTCATTGTACGCCAGGAGGCAAATTATTTGTGACTCTCTCTTTTTTCTCTTTTTTTGGTTGTTGTTGTTTTCCTGCATAAAATCTCATTTCAGAGTCCCATCGCCCTTCAATTACAGGGCGATGAGCAATTACACTGATTGAATCAAGTGTGCCTAAGCAGTTTATGTGACAGCAAATCAGATCAGGCCGTGATATCTGTCTCTATTCATACGATCACTTGATGATTGATTCCTGTGATAGTATTACGGGGCCTGGAGCGAGGCCCCTCGCTGCTTTTCCTGCCGGGAGAGAAATCTGCTCCCAGCTTTTGTTTTCTCACTATCAGGGTCATCTTGCAGCGCATGAAGGCAGCATACAAATGCCAGATAATGAGATCAAATGATATCCCGACCTTTGGGTGTTTAGTTAAATGGCAAATCTGAGGCCAGCTGTGACAAATCAGGTGCTAATGGACAGACAAAACATCCGCCACCCTCCTCTGTAACTATCTTTATTTTGCTCTTTCTTATGTGTTCAGCTAATCAAACAGATGAATTAGGTCATATTCATGTGTAGAGTTAATCCAATCCTGCTCTGTGTTGTTGTTGCCCCTGTTCGACTTTGAGAGAGAGCTGGGCGGTCCTAGCGCAGACCAATGATCGCTTGCTCTGTTTAAATAGTCCTTGATGTCTACTTTCTTCTTCACTCAGCTTGTAACGCCATGTTGGCTGTTATGACTTGACTTGTTTTCATCTGCCTTACTACGCACTTGACAGGAGTGGCTTTCTTAAACCCCCCTTCGCCTTTGGAGAGGCTTTATTCCATTTTTGCGCGTACGCGTTGTGGATGATACGCGCGGAGTATGCATGCATCATTCCTGTGATTTGCATTTGAAAGGAATACTACTCGGGAAGAGAAGTTTGAACGGCGTTGGTTGTTGTTTTTCGATTTTTTTTTCCTTGGCTTGTCATATGTGCAACAAAATGTCAGATGTTCGCCTTTCTAATGCGAGCCCGACAGTGGAGAGGGTGGATGCGCGGCCGCCGGACAACGTCAGACCTCCGGTCCGCAGAAACCTTTTCGGCTCACCTGACCGAGAGGGGCTACGGAGGTATTTCGCGGTCACGATACAGGAGGGTGTGCAGGATTTTATGGATGAGTACAATTTCGATCCCGTCAACGGGACGCCGCAGGCTCCGGGCAGATACGAGTGGCAGGCGGTCAGCGACGCGGCGGAGTTTTATCGCAGACCGCCTCACGGGAGCCAGCGGCCCCGGCGAGAGGAGGACTCGCCCGGGGAGCGCCATCGGCAGGATGCCGAGGAGAGCGAGAGGCAGCCGGATCCCCAGCCAGCCAGAGGCGGCTCGAGGAAAAGACGTTCAGATGCTTCAGGTGAGTTATCGTGACTTTTTTTTGGTTTGTTTGTTTGTTTGTTCTTGAAGCTGTCAGGCATTTTTCGCCACATTTGCGCCGCGAGGCAAACACTCGTGTCCGGGTTTCACCAACGAATGGTCATCGCCCCTTTTTTGCAGACATCGATATATTTGCATAAATAAAAGTCTTCCTATCTTTTTTTAGCGCCCAACTGCTGATGACAGCGCATTGCTCGCGTATGGAAATCAAACCCGTCTTTATTAAGTCGTAGTTTGCATATTTTCACGCTCCTGTCCTCGGCAGCGGAATTTCTCTGCAGCGTGCCGAGGACGGAGGATGTCAGGTGCCTTCACCTCCGCACACAAACACCCCTGACAACTTTCCCTGCGTGTGTGTGTGTGTGTTTTCCCCCTTTTTGTCTGCTAGGTTCCTGCTCCAGCGAGTGTCCGAGTAAAAGGTCGCATTCCGACGAAGAAGAAGATGATGATGATGAGGAAGACCAGTCGGCCGGTCGAGCGAGTCAGGCGGTGAAAGCGGCGGAGGAGAGACCGAGCAGGCCGGAGAACATCGCGGAGGTCCAGTGAGAAACAGCGCCAGGTTAGAAATCACCTCACTCTGCTTTTTATTCAGTGATATAAATCGCTTTACTGTGCAGAAAATACGAAATATCGTCTTTTATTTTGAAAGCCAGCAAAGTGTAGTGTACTTGTTTATTATGAGCATGTGCAATAACAGCTGTAAACATGCACATCTTTCCTGCATGCAGCCTCTCAAACTGGCATGTTGTTTGTATCTTCCGCATCACTTCACGTTCTGACTGTTCAGCCTGTGTGTGTGTGTGTGTGTGTGTTTGTGTGCGTTTGTGTGTGTGTGGGACATCAAGCAGCGAAGTCATTGCATTTTTACCCCTCACGAGCCCGTTTCCTCTTCATGTCCCGCAGAGAGGAAGAGACCTGTTGCTGGTGAATACTGTAGCCTCTCTCATCGTCTGACAGATGGAGGAGAAAATATTTTTTTAAAAAAGCAGCTTCTTCCTAAAGAAGAGAGGAGGGGAGGCTGCCCAAGCACTGAATATGTACACTATCAAGTTTTGGCACTCATTACAAGTAAATTGCCTCAGAAGCAGCAGACAATGTAGCAGTGTGCAAATGGATTTTTGCTCATTTTTTTTTTTTTTTTTAATCTACTACCTATGTTTCAGATGTAGCACATAAAAAAAAGCATATTATGCTTTTCATACCTTTTTTAAATGTATTTTAATACGTGTGAATTTGACTCGGGAAGTTGCAGTGCAATTTTCAGCAGAGAAATATTATTTTGTTAAAAGTGGTCATATTGTATCATTATTCAGGTAAGTGATGTAAGTTAAAAATGCAGATTTCAAAAGTCAGGGTTGTGTAGAAACAAAATGTCTTTTTTTTTCCTTTCTTTTTTTAATCCTTTTTTTTTTTCCCCCCTGTGGCTTAATTTGTCCCCGGTAGTATATATTATATTATATTATCTTATATTTGAAGGCCCAGATGGCCACACTGTATGTTGAGTCCATCTAACTGGGAACAGCCACGACAGATAAAGTTTACATGCAAATAATGTCCCCTTATTTCCTCCTTTTTTTTTTTTTTGCCAAAGTTTGTGCCTTTTGTTCTGAGGGTCAGGGGTGGGGCGGGAGGGTGGGAGGGTGGCTAAACTGCTGAGCAATATCCGACCAAATTTTAACAGTATTTGCTAACAATCCTAAGAATTAGCTTTTATTTTGAAATTGGGTGAGTTCATATTGGAGTGGCTTTTTCAGGTCACACATCCCGCCCCTTGTAATAAGTGGTGTAGTCCTGATTAACATAGATGAGATATGTTACAATCACTGGGCTACTTATGCAAATATGTGAATCAAAGATTTGTGGTGTGGAATTCATGTGGAACATGTAATTGCACTATTATTAATTTCTCTTTTTTTTTTTTTTTTCCTTAGGGGCAAAAAAAAGTAACACTGCCTCATTTGGTGTAAAACTTTGAAGTGTACCTGTGTGCTTTTTTTTCTTTTATTTTTTCTTTCTTTCTTTCTTTCTTCCTTTTTTTTTTTTTTTTGAAAAACACTGAAAAAGTTATACTAACTTATTTATGTTGAGCTTTTTTGTTGTTGGTGTATGTATAGCTTCCCAAAGCAACGTTTTTGTAAATATATATTTTCATTATTGTTTTTAAGATAAATAAACTGTTGCAAAACTGAGCCTAATAATCAATTTTATATACTGCGTTTTGTGTTTTTTCTTGATTGATTGAAAAACGACAGCTGGTGTAATTAATTTATGCGCTCACTATTTTGATTGCACAGCACACAAACGTTCCCCCTTTAACAAACACTTCAAAAGTTCACAGTGATCCGCCCATGTAAACTGGCAGACTGATCACAGTGATTACAAAGTCTTACACAAAGACCTGTGGGGATACAACCAGGTTGTTAAAAAGGTTTAATGTGTCTTCAGCCTGAGGAGTGACAGTAGTGATAGAAATATCTGTAGCATAATTTATCTAGAGGACTATAAAGAAACTGTTATGCCCCTTTAATGAGATTTTAGAGACTTTCAAATGTACATCATTGAAAATAAATCAGTTTTAGGTTCATTTCTAGAGAGACTAGTAGAGACTGCCACCAAAGAACATATACAACAGTGTCATTTGCCAATACAAACTTTATTTACTGTGAAGTTGCAGCTGTAGCAATAAATTGGTTGCAATAAAATGATATAATGTGGCGTGATTGGACTGAAAACCAGCACACCGTATCCATCTTGCGTGCAGATACAGCCCCATTGTGCAGACTGCGACTGTGCTGGATCGTTTCAGCCCAGCTCTGCCTCTGAAGTTAAAAAACAACAAGAGAAGGTCCCGTGGAAAAGAGGGAAAAAAAGTTTAGTTACTGGCACTCGCTGGCTCCAATCACGGCGCAGAGAAGAAAAGCAGACCACTTAAATAGCAGCCAGTCAGAGAGCTGTGGGAGGGAGCTCGGGACAGCACAGGCTGTTCTTTTCATAAAACACACACACCCAATTAGTTTCATTGGCTACCTCTTCCTGTTGATACCAGCATGTAGGAGTCAAATACAGAGTGAGCGAGAAAGAAAGCTATTTCTATAATATCTCACACTGGCTGTGAGTGTGTCTGCCGTGATTACAAGTGAGCTCATGTGCTTTTTGTAGACTTTTAGAGAGGATTATACCACATTTTAACACACTGGTGTTCTCCTTTCTGACGTGTTGCTTTTAGCACAAGACAAATGACAGCAGAATGTTAACAAGCTTGAAATATAGCTCGAAAAGTAGTGCTAAGGAAATCCATAAACGTTGGATCTTATCACTCCCACTTAGAGGAAGTTTTTCAGTCCTGGGTGTTTGTGTGTCTACACTTGGTCCTGTGTCAGATTTCAGCCAAAGCTGGTGGACACAAATCATCATCATCCTTTCTCCCTACGCAGTCCACCCCATAAATAACGTGATAGGGAAAGCAGCAAATAAGAAAAGGCTGAATTTTACAAATCAGTGTCACAGTTAAGTTAATTAAATGTCAGCACAAGCAACGTGTAAGTCTTCCTGCCACAAAGCCAATCTGACGTGGTGAAATTTATGTAGGGGATGCTGATGTAAACGTGTGTTTAAAATGGTCAAACAGTCACAGTTCAGTTATGTTCAAGCACCACAAATACTTGGCTTTGTAAGATGTAGGCAAAGGTCATTGACCTTTCCATTCACTGGGACTTGAACCCAGTGCCCTTACTGAAAACCCAATTTCTAACCCACAGCTCTTCCCAAACATTGCCTCTCTTGGGATTTTTTTGCTCTTTTATTTTTTTGGGTGGAGTTGTTGCTATGAGCATCCAGTAATACCGCAGATTATTTATACTGAAGTTAATTAAAAACCTGGTGGATGGCATACTTGTGCATTGCATGCTAACGCTAAAGGGGTACT
>JAPQLA010000015.1:7091279-7101619 GCA_029822935.1 Naso vlamingii
TGTAGTTGCAACTAGTATTTATAGGATTTTACCCAGTGACAAAAACATTTTATATGTCTGAAATGCAATTATAGATATACAAAAATTCAAATTTTGCACGTTATAATTCCAAGCAGACATCAGTTATTTAATATTGACAAGTCAGAATTGAATTTTAGTCAAACTGAAAATTCAATTTATCATATCTGTAATATAAAAAATGTAAACAGCTACAATTAACTTGGTAAAAAATGAACTGTTAATATCAACAACTGACCTTTCCAAAAGAACTGATTTGTAGAAATCAGGCCTGTTACTAAGTACTGCAAAGTCAATCATGACATTTACATTCTGAAAATGTCAACATGGAATTATAACACTCAAATAACACATTGAAATTCAATTATAGACAATTGTTATTGAGTTTAAATAGAAGTAAATTAAAAAAAAAAAAAGTTATAGTTGTAGAAGAAATCGCTACCAGTCAGAATTGCATAATTGATATGTTCTTTATTCTGACAGTTGCCATTCACTCTGCTTAAATATTAAAAGGGCTTGTCAAAGACTTTTGCAATGTATTAAATGACCTGTATTTTCCAAAAATGTCAAATCCTTCGGATGATTTGGTGATTGCACAAAGAATAATTATGTAAACACAAATGCATTCTAATTTCCATGGCTGCTGGTTGCTATGATTTCACACAGACAGATGCAACCTGCATCTGTGGCACATGCTTATTTGTGTATGGCCTAACCGTCTCTCCTTGGAATATGTTATTGGCTGCAGGTTTACTTGTTGCTATGGCGACTAACATATTCCATGGTCTTTAGGCACCTTGCCCTTAAGGCTAATGCTTAAGCCCTAGGATGTCTGCCATTTAGGAATCTTAATAAAGCCTCCTCTTTAATAATAAACTCACACTGCAAACATCAGGATTTTATACCATGTCGTTGAGGCACATTGGTTGGCTAAGTCCCCAGAATTAAGTCCAGAAGGTCAAACAGATGTAAATCCATGGTTCCATGCCTTGAAGAGAGTGTGTATAAATGTCAACATGCATCAGCATGCCTATAGCAAATGTCAATATGACCAAATCCTCTCGTATGACATCCCTACACACCTTCATTATGTATGTGGCACTAATTCCTCTTCTCTCTGTCTCGTTTGTCTTAAACAGGTAGGAATGGACTGGGCCGTGGACTGTGGAAGCTAGTAACAACCATCAATGAGGACATCCATTTTTAAAGAGCAGATTTTTGATGGATACCTATAAATGTGCTCAACACAAGTCCTTTGAGGTATAACATCGGCCTATCCTTTTTTCTTTTCTCCTCCTCCTCCTTTTCGAGTCTGCTTGACTGCAGTCTCGGTGACACCAGCAGGCACCACTGAGTGATTGGTCATTACAACCAAGGGCGTCTACACAGCAAGACATAAAAACCCTAGGGAGCCCTGCTGCAGTTGGTGGTGGTGGTGGCAGGGGCAGTGAGTCAATCGCCTCAGCAGCTGCAGCAAATGATTCATTATTTGCGAAGTTAACAGCTCAGACCGTTTAAGCTACAAGGACCAATTTCTTACTGGAGGGAATCAGTCCAATATGAAGGACGTGTCATTTGTGGATCTCTTCGTTGGCTTGGCCATGGCCTCTTTTGTTGTGGCAACAGAGGAAAGGCCAGACTGCCCAAAGCTCTGTGTATGTGAGATCAGACCCTGGTTTTCTCCCAGTTCGGTGTACATGGAGGCACAGACAGTTGACTGTAATGACTTGGGACTCTTCAGTTTGCCAGAAAAATTGCCACTGGGCACACAAGTATTATTACTGCAAACAAACAATGTTGCCAAGATTGACCAACCGTTGGATTACCTGGCCAACATCACAGAGATTGATTTATCGCAAAACAACTTATCTGCTATTAGCCACGTCCATCTGGGGAATCTCCCCCAGCTGCTGTCTCTTCATTTAGAGGAAAATTGGATACAAGAGTTGCCTGACCGATGTCTTGCAGAGGTGGCTAACCTTCAGGAGCTCTATGTGAATCACAACCTCATTTCCTCTATTTCCCCAATGGCTTTCCAGGGTCTCAGCAACCTTTTAAGGCTCCATCTCAATTCTAACAAGCTGAAGGTCATCAAAAGAGAGTGGTTCGAACCCATGCCAAACCTGGAGATCCTGATGATTGGTGAGAATCCTGTTCTTTCTATTGATGATATGAACTTTAAACCTCTCAGTAACCTCCGGAGTCTTGTTCTCACGAGAATGAATCTGTCTCAGCTCCCTGACGATGCACTGGCCGGTCTTGATAATTTAGAAAGCATCTCTTTCTACGATAACATTTTTCCTGAGGTGCCTCATTCTGCTCTGAGAAATGCAAAAAATCTCAAGTTTTTGGATCTAAATAAAAACCCAATTGCAAGGATACAGAGAGGGGACTTTGTGGATATGCTCCATCTGAAAGAACTGGGAATTAATAGCATGCCAGAGCTAGTTTCCATCGACAGCTTTGCCCTTAATAACCTCCCTGAGCTGACCAAAATAGAAGCTACCAACAATCCCAAACTCTCCTACATCCATCCTAATGCTTTCTACAAATTACCGCGTCTGGAAACTCTAATGCTAAATGGCAATGCGCTCAGTGCCCTCCACAGGATTACTGTCGAGTCCCTTCCAAATCTCAGAGAGGTTAGCATGCACAGCAACCCCATCCGCTGCGATTGTGTCGTTCGCTGGATGAACATGAATAAGACCAACATTCGCTTCATGGAGCCTGATTCTCTGTACTGTGTGGAGCCTCCCGAGTATGAGGGCCAGCATGTCCGACAGGTGCACTTCAGGGAGATGATGGAGATTTGTCTGCCACTCATCTCTCCAGAAAGCATGCCTGGGCATATTAAAGCACAGAATGGGAGCACGGTGTCCCTCCATTGTCGGGCCTTTGCCGAACCAGAGCCGGACATCTACTGGATCACCCCGTCTGGCATCAGGGTCCTGCCAAACACAGTGTCTGACAAGTTCTACATGCACCCAGAGGGAACTTTTGATATCTATGATGTAACGGTAAATGAAGCCGGTCTTTACACCTGTGTTGCCCATAATCTTGTTGGAGCTGATCTTAAATCTGTTTCAGTGGAGGTGAATGGATTTTTTCCTAAACCTGTAAATGGGTCTCTGAATGTCAGCATCAAATCAGTAAGTACAAACTCCATCCTGGTTTCTTGGAAGGCCGGCCCTGGTACTCTTGCCCCCAATATAAAATGGTTCACCGTATCAGGTACTAACCAACCTACCACTGCATTTACCACCAGGGTTCCCTCTGACGTCCAGATTTACAACCTCACCCATCTCAGCCCTGCCACTCACTACAAAGTATGTGTGGATGTGCGCAGCATCCATTACAACCAAGACACAAAATGTGTCAATGTCACCACTACGGGATTAGAGCTGGCAGCCAAGGACACAGAAAAATGGGACGCAGCAGTAATCACCGTCTTTGGTGTGCTCTTGGCTGTGATTTCAGTAGCATGCCTGCTTATTTATGTGTCTCTGAGGAACCACCACCTTTATGGGGATATAAGGAAATGCGACTCCAAAGCTTCGCTGACACCAGTGGAAGCTACCGGTATGAACTCTCCTTTCTTTACAAAGCTTTGGGTTTCGGGTAAGGGCCTGCCAAGTGGAGTGGAAGTGAAAGCCACAGTCATAAATGTATCTGACAATGCCTTTTAGGAAGCGCAGCTTTGTAGAGCATCACACACCAACTACAATGAATGGACAAGGCCATGGGCAGGGGTGGACAAATCTGTAATACTGTTTCAAAAGGCAAACCCATTGCTGGTCCCCAGGCTCAGATACACTGGCAAAACTATTATTGGACTGGGATGGAACAGTATATGATACACTACATGCTCTCCCAGTTTCAACCCTAGCTGAAGTGGTGGCTTTGTAACCGTTCCATCAAACCAAGCTAACATCAACAGGAAGGGGCATTTACTGCAAAAAGATATATTTCAGTACCATCCATACAGAAACGCAGGCAGAGAAAAGAAAGTGAAGATGGTAATGGTCAACTCTCTTGTAATTGACTGTTAAATGTGTTCAGAGTTGTGGAACTGTCCGTGTGGTCCCAAGCAATACCGTCTGTGCTTTGTAAAACCTCCATAGACGAGTTAGAGATACAATAATAACACCTGTCTATATTGGGAAGGGAGATTTAGTAGAGTAGACAAATAACAGTGACTATGGTGTAAGCCTTTTGATGAAATATACCCCCCCTTTTTCTATTTAAAAATGGATTCTTGATTTTTCATGGAAATATTGTTATATATTCTATTATGTTGATGTAATGACAAATCCTCTGTATTTGAACTGCTTAAATGGGTTTTAAATTAAGGCAAGGGGCAGACGACTTTTGATTACAACGTCACATCAAGCTTAATGAAATTCAGCGACGAAACGAGTATCTAGAGAGGACATTTGCCAAATGGCTGTTTATGCTGTGTAGTTCTCATTGCGACAGTGACTGGGAAACAAATGTGTTGGACTAAAACAAATACAACAGGTTAATTAAAAACGGAGGTGATTGATGTGTTATCTCCTCATGAAGCGGTCTGTTATGCCCTGGTAAGTGCCTACAACAAGAACTACATGAGGTAAACAGAGAGGAAATTGAAGAAACACGTCAGCCACAGCAAAACAAGGCCATGTCATCATCGCAGAACCACAAGCTATTCTCCAGTACTTTTCGTGGAAATACTTTCTCAGTATTTTTAGCATACATATTTTAAGAAAACATTTCGTTGTTGCTTTGGGTGTAAAGTTAAAAAGCCATTTTTATATTAACTGTACTATATGTGATCAATGGGCACAACAGACTAATTAAGAAAAGTGCTAAGAAAAAAATAAATGTCATTGTTTCTTTTACAAACACAACTGCCTAGTTTTCTCATTTGCTTTCTCCTCATATTTGTCATAACACACATGGTTTATTTCCAATTTAAATTCATGGTATCGCACCACCTTTCTTTTCGTTGCCATCTAGCCATGGTCTCACGGGGAAATGTTCAATGACTTTTTATCTGTGACTTTTTAACTGCAAGTATGTACAACAAAACACTGACAGTGACCAAGTGGTACAAGAACAAAAAACTTTGCCTTTTGAGCCGGGCCACAGGGGAAAAATGTCAGAAGACGTCAGCTGGATGGTCGAACAGTCGTCCTGACCCTGGGAAGAAGACAAAAAAAAAAAAAAAACAGCAACAAAAGAACAGAACTCATTAGCCGCCTCATTAAGAACATGTTCGTCCTTCAGCTGGTCTGAATATAGTCGCTGTGCTGCAGTACAGCTGCTGCTGCTCAAGCTCAGACAGGGACACAGCGTCCCTACGACAGAGAGATAAAGTACAGTACTGAAAAGTCGACGCGGGGCGGGATGGAGTCGAGTCTGAGCTTTAGGACTCCCATTTTATTTGTCTTACTGAATTATCCAGCGCACAGAACATCTCACATGAGAAAGCCAAGCATGATGAATGGCTGTCAGAGGCAGAGTGACATGGTGGATTTATCAAACAGAGCATAACACTCATACATCAGGCCAGCCTTCAGCACCATGGACAGAAGCTTTTAGAGGCAAGCTATCAGTCAAAGACAAAGGGAGTTAAAATATGACGCGGCGTGCTCTTCAGGTAATGCTCAGGTCGGATTGAGTCTGTACAGAAAAACATACATGGGTACACGATGCACATATAACTTCAAGGTCACTCACTGGCAAAAACATGGATGTAGACAAGCAAACGTATTGACAAACCCACACACTCAAATACTAAATCAGGCAAGAGGTGCTGCAGCTCGGAACACAACATGACAGCCAAAGACGAAGCCACTAAATGAGTTCACCGACCAAACGTGTTCTCTGAGATTAGAGCGGCTCGTGGATATTAGCCATATTGTTCTCCTTATTTTTTTCACAACTCATGATTTGATTACATACTTGAGTGAATAAGCTGAATGTTATCCGGAAACTCATCTCTCCTGCTGTCTGTCCCAATCTCATGCATTTGCACAATCTCTTTCTCTTTTTCTTCCTCTCTCTCCTCGCCGTTGACACCCTCTCTCTGCAGGCAGGCATTTGAGTTTGAGAGATAGCTTTTTTTTTTTTTTTTTTTGTCTAAATTTGTACATTCAAAGCAACCTATATTGGAAAAAAAACCCCTCTGGATTTTACTTAAATCCCACATGAAAAGAAGCAGTGAGCTGTCACCGTTTAATCCGCAGTGAGGAAGGAAAAATTATGTTTCTCGCTGAATCTTCAAATATTTTAAATATTAAAACCACCTTGTTCTATTCAAAAAAGCCATCTGCTCTGAGGCAGATATTAAAGCGTGCTCTGTGAAGGCTTATGGATGGGTGTTCCTAGTGGTTACATATTCATTTTAATTTCGCGAGGATCATTGTCAGCCGGCCTGAGATTTGATGGTGCCATCCACCAGTGGGAGGTGTAAGTTCAAGAGTCTATTTATTTATTTCATCTTTTAACAAAAGGCAGTTATTAAGTCAGTGGCGGGCAGGTTATTTCTCTTTTTTAATTATAAGAAGGAAAACGTGTTGAAAAAGTATTAAAGGAATATTTAAATTTGTTAGCCTGTTAAATGTTATAGTAATACTCATCTGCTATTATAACAGTGTGCATAAAGGTACACCCAACACTTACTAATTTCCTAGAGCATGTAGGAAGGTGCTATTTGAACATATTGTATTAAATAGTTCTGCATTTTATGATTCATACAACAGCCTAATTTCATAATAAAAGCACTTTTCTTTTTCACGGCCACAGTTCAATATTTAAAGGACCGTATCTGTGTTACTACATGTCATTGTCCTCTGTCAACATCAGCCACATAAGTTACATAAACTCCACCCATTTTTCCTAAAATAGCTTTTCCTATGAGATATTGTGTTTGTTTTTGTATGTGTCCACGTTCCATAACCTCTGTGGCCTATCACAGCCAAACTAATTCTCATTAGTCTGGTATTTCTCGATGCACCATTCATCTCTAATGGGCAGTACCTACGGACGCAGTCAAAACTGCTTGTGGATGCAACTGGGAAGACAAACAACCATACAACCAATCAGAGCTGTTCACCCCGTCTTTCCCCTTGCGAGCCACCACCATGTTTGTTTTGAATGGAATCTCAGGCAAGCGAAAACCCCTCGTTTTCAAAAACTATGCAATATTAACTAAAAGGAATATTTGGACAAGATGGAGAACAACCTTGGAGACCTAGCCAGAAGTTTTTTTTGTGATTACCACTCGTGGGGAAGAATAGGAGCCTTTATTAGGAAGTCTTTCTACTGATCTGTGCCGTGTCTCAGCAGCCTCGGTACAACACAACACGTTAAAAAACATCGGACAAAAGTACTAGAGCTGACGTAAATAGCTAATATTACAACACAATATAACAACACGTATGTGAATATTTATCAGGTTGTCAAAAATTCACGTTAAAAGCTGCAACCCTCATTTGTCTGTAGGCTATCAACGATTCGTGTCAGCTGCTGCGTACATAGACCGGAGCTGCCGTCTTCGGCTCCTTCAATGAGCCATTGCAGAAAGCCCGCCCCATATTACATATGACATAAACGGTTGCATCCGGTTTTTGGACGGCTAGAAACAGCCATTGACGGGAGGGTTCCCAGATGATTTTCATGAAGCGAATAAATTCGTAAAGTGAATGGGTCTGGTTTACCAGGCTACAAATTTAGTACCTGAAAATGTGTGACAATGTTTTTTTAAGAGAACGTCCATGTCAAGTCCGTCTTTACCCTTATATTGGAGCTAGGAAGGCAGAATTTGCAAGGAACTATTTTCCCAGGCCTAATAACTTTTTCTCAATGGCTCCCAGCTCCTCTCTCTTTCTCGCTCAGTGATTTTTGACCAGGTAAACACAAACGTTCTCTTTAGAAGGATGAATTGCCCATACCTAGCAACTTTCACGAGTCCTGTAGTGCTTCTACACCCTGTTTCAACAAGAACGTCAGTGAATGGGGTTTAAAAATGCAGTCTGAGATCTACCAAAGTAGGTCCTGTAATATCTCTCTCCTCTCCCTCTGTCTGATATAGGACATCCTATATAACACTGCAAGGGCTGCAGAAAGCAAACAATGTTCGGGCTGCCATGGGCACTTTTATATGTTTAAATTATCAGCTTATTAAAGTTACAAACTTCCACGTAGGTCAGCCAGTGTAGCTACAGGCAGCCACATTCCAATGAAAAGTGAAATGTCAACATGCTTTTACAATCCTGCTGCTAGCATTATGTTTAATGCCGTTGCTTGCTTTTAAGAGGCTTTTGTTGCCAGCTATCGCAGAATCACTGGGATGACCTATGGAGTGCAATAACAATGCACAGATTGCCTCCGTGGCAAATTAAAAATGGATTTGGCTCTCAGAGTCGTATAGAGCACTTCAGAAAAATTATTGCACACTGTCATGATGGCTGACCTCCATCAATTAAATACTTTGCTGCAGCAGTGTAGGCTGTTTTTGTGTCTCATCACCTTTTGATGTGTTTACACCGGCGCTGATGTCAGTCCAGATGACGGGTGAATTTTTCATACACAACACGCATCTTCAGCGAGCCAGAATCTGCCCCGTGCATCGCTATTCTGAACACGCATTGCAGTGTATTTCCTAAAAAGTAGAGACAGACTGTCACAGCCGATTTGACACGGCTCGTCAAAGAGCAACCAGTCAAAAGCCATTTGTGTGTGTGCATTTCTGCTCCATCTGGCCTCTTCCTGTCTCCATTTCCATAACCATCACTCCCAAGGCGTCTCCAACGTGTAGCTAAAAAACCTTTTTTCCTTGTTCCAGTCGCTGCAGTGCACAGTCATAATCTCACGCAAGTATATCCACGTGCATGCAAATCCACTCACATGCAGCTGCCATTAGTCACTTCCATTTTGAACTAACCCCGTGTGCGGCAGACAGTGAGTGTCAGAGATGAAGGTTGGGTTCGCATTTGCATCCTTCCTCTGAGTCACTGAAATCTCACATACAAAACAGGAAGTCCACTGAGTCAGACGGCCATGCAAATTAGCAGCTTCTTATTGTAAGTAACCCAACATATTGATAAAGACGGGGTCCATAAGTCTTGCGCAGGCTACAGAGAAAACCACACCACACCACACAGGGCTTTTCTGCTAATTGGAAGACCCTTTCTCAAATGGATGATTGGTTTCCAGGGCCACTGATTGATCGCTGCCTCCCTTTGTCTTGCTGCTGTTTCCTCTATGAAGCTCAGCCCATGCCTGGATCAGATCAATGCCAGGACTAATGAGTTTGTCACATGCACATGCTCACATTAATGATGGATCGGGAACAAGCTGAAAAAAGGTGAGGAAGCATGTGTGGTACAAGCAAACAATGAAGGACACGATGGAACACCTTTTCCTAAGTAGGTTTTATAAAGCGTTGTCAACCTCGTGGCACTGACGCACCATCAGAATCATTAGCGCTACAGAGGTCATCGATACTCACGGCGGCCCACATTAATCATCAGTGAACATTAAAGTCTTGTTGTGCAGTGGTGGAGGAGCCACCCACGGTTATAGTTCCTTTGTAAGTACCACCTTTTTACTGCGGGCGTATTCGCGTAATGCTTCCCTCAGATCCATCTGTAAAGAGGCCTGCTGCAGACTCCATTAGGCAGATGGAGGGTTTGAAGAAGAGTAATAGTGCTGGTTACAGCTGAGCTTCGACGTAAAGAAGACCAGCCTGCAGGACTTTTTTGATTGAGATAATGAATGCCTATATTCATGCATAAATGCTGAATTTACTCACTGGTAATTATGCACTGGGCAAACTGACTGAACATCTGCGCCAACTGTCACAGTTTCTCATACAAGCAGGGGAGCGTTTGAGAGGAGGAGATGAGAGATGATGGGGAATTATAACACTTTAACCTCAATTAGCTGAAGTTTTGCGAGTTTTTGAGTGTTGAGTGTTTGGTATAGAATAAAGAAACATGCAGGAAAAAAGCATAAGCATAAAAAAGATTTAGCTGTGTCTCATTAGGCCACTTAAAGTACTATTTACCCTTCTTTTTTGTGTTGTTTTTTTTGTGTTCTCTTATTCATACTTTACTTTTTCTAGCAATTACAGTGCCTTAATTGGAATCTTGTCAAATAGTAGAAAACAAAATTAGCAATTTGGCGGCAGTAACAATAACAGGCAACAACAGCATGACAGGAAAAAGACAACAACAACTAAACATCAAAAAACCCAGTTTTGTTTTTTTAGATTGCAGCCATATCTAAATGAGTTTGTGTTTCTGCGGACTGGGAATTAAGGTTCCAACAGTGAA
>JAPQLA010000015.1:7603580-7613884 GCA_029822935.1 Naso vlamingii
AAAAAAAAAAATCCAGTCCACGTCTGCTCTGGGTCCATTTTGAAGGAAGGCTGTTGGGTGTAATTTTCCACCCATATTTGGAATGACATTGAGTGGTCCGATGGGTATAGGAGCTCCAGTCTCTCATCACGCTGCTGGGGGGATGATTAATAATAAGCGCTGATGAATTCTCCACTGTCCCTGTGGGTTCTGCCATTACCTAGCAGCTCCAAAATACCACCTGCAGCTATAATTAGAAAAGCAGCATCTTAAGGTCTCGTCGCCTTAGATTGGGCCAAAGGCTCATAGGACACAGATCAAGACCAAGTTGTAGGAGCCATTTTTCCATATTCAAATATTGATATTTTCTTGCTTTTTCCACAAATCACCCACGTGTTAGTGATCAATTTAACCCTGCATTTAATCTATATTGTTCATGTGTTTAATGTAAAAAGCCACACACTCCGTGTTATCCATGCATCTGTATAATAACGACCGCGTCACAATTGAATTTTCAACCCCTAATTTCTGTCTGGGTTTCATCACCCTCGTTCCCAAGGTTGTCTAAATAGACCTAATTTGATTTGAGATCACAGATTAGATACCCACTGTATCTGATTGCAATTTGCCAGCTGCAGATATGTATCAGAGCAAATGATGAATGTTGCACAGGCCCTAATTACTATGCTAAAAAGCTCTCTTGTTTAAAAAAAAAAAAAAAAAATGTGCTGAGCTCATATTACCAATCAATTCATCATTGGCTGCAGTCTGTCTTTTGTTTTAATATTAGTTGCTGCTTTGTATGTACACGGTAGCGATGCATTGATCTTTGGATCCATACCATAATGTCCCATAATGAGGCTGTTAGTTGATTACAGTGGTCTGTAGACTTAATCCTGCCAGGGTTATCAGCGGGATTGATGAGCCAATACGCAGGACGACTGCCCTCCTCTAAATGGACTCACTACTGTACCGGAGCATATTGATATTCAGAGCAAGATGGAGGCCGTGGCTTATCTGCCGTGGCCGGGTCAGTTGTTTTAACCGCGGACCTCTGGATGGCTGTAGGGACGACCTTCTGTCACTGCAGCCCACTAATCATCCAGATCACTGACTCATTAAACTCACACACAACGGAGGAATCTTACTTTTAATTTTCTTAGCCATTGACGATTCATTTTCCACGTGAGATGCGTTCTTTTCTTGCTTTTGAGGACTGGAATTTATTTACCTTTGCACCAAAATGAACTTTTTTTTTTTTTCATTTTGCAGTGTTTTCCTGAGGCACATGATGCAGCAAAATGCAAACCATCCAACCCCCATTGAAACAGCTGCAGCATTTTTGACATAAATTACAATAAAGCGTCAAGGTGCCATCTTACTTCTAGGCTACACCGGAGTTAGGCAGTGGTCCAACTTGAGAGTGACAGCAATTAACCTGCCTTCCTCTCTGTTTAGCTGGGGGAAATGGAAGGGATGAGAAATCTGACAGCAAGTGATGGGTAATATTTAGGGTTTAGGGGCAAATGAAATTCTTCCCCAAATGAAAGTCATTAGGGGGAAAGTTACCCCACAGACAAAGGACAAAGTGACAGCATGTGTGTATGTGTGTGTGCACGCTCATCTGAGCTCACCTTCCTCTTAGAACAGCTGGAGTTTGTTGTTTAGCAAAGGTAAATACTCAAATACTGACACACAGCGCTCACCTCCCATCACCTCTCACAAACAAGCCTCAAGCATCTTTCTCTCTCTGCCCTTCACCTGCCTCTCTCTTTCTCTCCGGTGCCACACACACACACACACACACACATAAATGAACGCACCTAAGATGCAAATCTGGGCTTTGCCCTTGAGCATAATTTAAAGGCCTAATCACCCAGACTGTCCCTTTGGATGGGAAAAGGAAAGGAGGGAGGGAGGATGGTGTCTCTCATTTGCACCCTTACACAAAGAAGCTCATTAGGTTTATCTTTCAGGCCTGAGATTGCCCCACTCAACTGTGTAAATAAGACACCGGCCGCGGCCTGACGCATCAATCACCTCTCAGGACAGGAGACAGACCTCGGCTGAAATATGAACGATTTCATAAAGGAGCCTTTTGTTAACTATCGTCATCTGCCCAAAGATAAGGCTCCTCTGTAAAGGCTCCGGAAGCATTAGGGGAAGCGGCGTGTACTGTATGTCTTTGTAAAATTATTTCCCCTTTTCACTGAAAAAGGCAGCTCTTCTTCCACAATTCTCGTGTCTGACTTATTTACAATGAAAGCCATCCTTCTTTTTATTTCAAGCCCGGCTATCGGCAGACAGTCTCTGCAGAATAGTACATACAGGCCTGTGACATATAGGCCTGTAGTTTCCCCCTTTGAGATGACACTAAAGATATAGGGTGTGAATGACAGCATAGCTTCTGTTTGCTCACCCTTCCCCAGACAAAACACAGTATTATTCTATTATCTGTCCAGACGCCACCTCTTCCTCCTCCTCCTCCTCTCCCTCTGTCTCCCATCCCCCCCCCCCTCTCTTGCTCATCCTTCAGCTCCATGAAACCGGGCTGTCCATCTATGTTTAAGACACATTACATGTGGCCTCCTGGAATTTACAGTGGCGCTCTCCCAGTAACTCCATTTCGCACAGGAGTCCCCCGAGAGCTCGGCGAAATGTCAAGCTGCGAGGCTTGAAAGAGAGCCGAGGAGAAAGGGACAAGAGAGCGCGAGCGGGCGGGCGAGGATGAGGGAGATAGACGGAGTGAAATCTGTCGGAAATAAACACTGACAGGTATTTTGAGCTCGAGCGGGCGGGAGCTGCAGGTCAAAGGGCAGCGCGGGTGAAAAAAACCGCCATATCGCGTGTGCATACAGGATATCAGAACAATGCCACAGAGGTCATGAGAAATTAAATATAAAGTAAAGCAGAACGGCTCGAACATTTTCATATTTTAATGACAACGGTAACTGCGTGAAATGGAAGCCATCGTTCTAGATAAGGCCTTTTGTTTGACCTGACACATTTTTTCCTGTGGAGCGCATTAGCCGGGTGATAAATGAACCGGGCCGGGGTTAACCACCTCAGTGTAAATAAGAGGCAGCCATTCAGTCTCATACACTGCGGCCAGCAGTCCTGCGGTCTCCAGCCGGCCTAGCACGAGGGGGGCAGGATCAATGGCCACTTCACAACTCATTTCCTTTTACGCCTCCCTAACTGCCCCGCTCCAGCTCTGGGAAATAAATGGCACTGGATCTATAAGTCCACTCGCACCCAAACACATACAAAGGCTTGCACGCCCGCGCACACTCTCCGAGTGGACTGACTGAGCGATTGCCTCAGCTCAATAACCCCTGCACAATAATTTATTTGCAGACCGCCGCGGCGCTGAAAGGCGTATCATCTGTCGCGGCCTCAACAATCGAAAACAGGCATTCCGTCATTGTTTGTTGCCACTCCCCTGTCGTTGGCTTAAACAGAGTACCAGCCGTTAATATGGCAGGGTGGAGTGTTACTGTCACCCGCAGCCTGCAAACATACATGTAAATGGCTCTGTTTGCCTCTAATGTGGAGTTAACAGGAGGAAAACACGTGTGAGGGGGCAGCTTTTTCCAATGCATACAAGCAAGGTAGAAGCTCTCCCTGTAAATGCTCTCCTCCTCCCCCCCTCCTCCCCACTAAAAAAGGCAAGTGGCTTATAGACATTTGATAGGCCACGACACCGCTATCCATTTAACAGAGCTTAAAAATCCTACATATGCATATGCCGGGGTGTCTTAAGCTGACAACCAAAAGACAGGATTTGCTAGAAGGCAGCTTTGGAGTGTTGTGAATTTAACAAGCATGTCTAGTATTACAGTTCCTCTCCGCTTTAGCCATGAATAGTAACAAATCAGACTCTGAAACGCATGCCTGATGGTTTGTTGTGTGTACTCCCCCCCTCCCGCTTTTCTAACTAATATTAAAATGACTTCAAATCTGGTCGAGAAGATGCTGCGAAACGTCGACGCATCTTTAATGTTCCTGTTCATATTTCTCTTCGGAATCTCCACAAACAGATTCCAGGTGTTGTCGGTTTCTTCCTCTCCGTGTTGCACTTGTTAACACCCGCTGCTGCTCCGATTAACTCCAACCCTGACCCATTTTTTTGAATGCATAAATGGATCTCCCCCTTTCCTCCCAAGTTGTTTGTAGTTGTAACGCTACTAGGCTGTGAGAGGGGAGGAGAGGAAGAGGAGGAGGAGGAGGAGGAGGAGGAGGAGGAGGGGGATGCTCTTTACGCATTGCCTCCAAACACTGTATACATATGTAAGAGAGCCAGCCGGGCTCTCAGTCCTCTCCTCCTCGCGGCTTTTCATACAAATGCAGTAAATAAGCTCGGGCCTTTGGGAATTGAAGGCTCCAAACAGACGGAGTGACTGACATGTCACTTAGCGCTGGCTTTGGCTCTCTTCACTGCAGGCATTAGAGCTGAAGCTGCCGGGTTTTAGAGTGCATCAGGCAAGGTCGGGTCCTCGCTTTGCTGTCAAGGTGGACTGACATCTGTGTCGCTTACAACTTTATAATAACGTCAGACTCATTCTTTGCTATTTTTAATAATACGCAAACAGTTCGGCAGTTGAGGCGTTGAGTTATAAAACCAAGTGCACCTACAATAAAGTCCTTCAAGAGGGTAAACTGATTTGTTTTGAGCAGATACAGAGAATAAGATGTACTCTTGCACGAGGTTAATGATGGATGTCACACCAGGAGTCCATCGCAGCGGAGATAGACAGGCCCGCCTCTCTGCAGCCTATGCTGGCGCTCATGCAGCCTGCCAGTCCTCATCAAGACCTAACCGCTGCTTATTTACCCACACTGCGGGACTTAACTCGCACGAATTGATAAGTGATAGCACTGGAAAGCTGCTTGTTCCACCCTGATAAAAGCGACGCCCATGAGCATATGCAGAACATGCTTTGTGGGGGCCCAGGCGCGGCGGTTCAAGCTCGACTAGACACTAAGCTGATATTGGTTTCACGCTTGAGCCCGTGGTGCGAAAATCTTCCAATTGAAACCCGCAGATTTGATTGTTTCTGCATATGCATTTATCAGAAGTTTACATGATAAATATACATTAGCCCGGCGGCTTGGCCATGCGTGGTATTGTTTCAGCGATACTGCTCTTCATGCATTCCCTCTCACCTGTTGGGACTTCATCATCCAATTCGACGTGGAGGCGATAATCGCAATTTGCACAAAAACTTCAAATGGATTTGCAGGAGTTCTGTGCATCGGTGGTCTTTGTGTGGCAGAGGGGGAGCACGTCTTTGTTGGAACAAGTTTGAAAATGTGCGACGAGAGAATTGGACTCAAAATCAGTGCGAGCTCTCCACAGCCTTTGTGTCAGTGGCGGGCCGAGCAGCGTGCCTCTGCGCCGTGACATAATTCTCACACTCAGAGGTTGAGCCTCCTACAATATGTGTAAAACGACCCCCACCCTCCTCTTGGCTTAGTCCTGACTTAATTTTGTAATGCCTTCACAGTCCTAAATGATATGTCATTTATCTTTCATACAAGTTTCAGCCAGAGGTTTTATTTTTTTAATAACCACTGTAATTGTTCTGTCCTTGCATTGAGTGCTATGAAGGGAATGCTTTTGGCACATTTATCAAAGCATGAGAGGAAAAAAAAAAAGAAGAAAAAAAAAAAAAAGGAGGCCCTTCTCTCACATAGCCGGACTAAGTGTGCGACAGAGTGATAAATTTTCTTGTTAGGAGAAATTACATCCACTAACTTGAGCTACTTCAGCATGAAATTGAAAAAGAAGCATTTCTTGTGAATTTCCATTCTTGATTCAATGAAAGATGTAGATTAGCCCTTTGGAAAAGGGCGGGGAACAAGACTGAAACTAAAGAAGTATGACTCCGCCGCCGCTTGCTTGTTCTTAGAAGCGTGATATAGGATGCTGTTGGAGGAAAAAAAAAAAAAAAAGAGGGCTTTGTTTATGGAAGGAAGGCTCAGTCGGGCTGGTGGCAGATTAAAGAAAAAAAATGTTAACATCTCTCCCTCCCTCTCTCTCTCTCTCTCTCTCTCTCTTTCTGTGTGTGTGTGTGTGTGTGTGTGTGTGTTTGTGTGCATGTGCATTCACACACAAACCTTATGCATTTTTACATTTTTATCACTGGGCCTCTCCAAGCCTCTTTGCCTACCTTATCCCAGTCACAGTCTGTGCTCATGATAGCTCCCTCTCTCCGTCTCTGTCTCACTTCTCACACACATATACATGCGCACACACTCAGCTCAGCCTTAGCGAGCCTGTTCTGGTGAGGTTGAGGGAATGGGGGTGGGGGGGTGGGGGGCACTGATTGATAGACGCTGGGTGTCAGAGTGGAAGGCAGATAACTATATCTTCTACAGGACATTTAAAGGTCAAACACACATGGCTGTAATTGGAATATTCACAAGACAACTACTGAGGTACAATGCAGGGTGGAGGGGAAGAAAGAGAGGAGGAGGAGCACAGGAAGAGGTAGGTGTTACATAAGCGGGGAGATTGAGAGAGGAGTCGAGGGGTGGATGTGATCCATCGCCCTTCTGCAGGCAGAGGTAGCGGCCGCTTATTGAGTTGATCTTTCAGGGAAGTGGAGCTCATTGGAGAGCAATCCTCGCTCAACTGACAGGATGCTAAAAGCAAGACAAAGTAGCCACATAAACTTCAAAGATGATATCCGAAAATACCCGCATGTATGCGGGTTAGCCCCAGCGGGTGAGGGGGGGGCGTCTGCAGCTAAGTTCAGGGTTGCTCTGTCATCGACCGCCAGGATCGCACTTCGACTCAGCACTTAACCTGAGCTCTGCAGACAGACAGACACTCACACTATTGACCTGCAACATCAGAGCCCCCAGACGAGATCACATGCACCCGCTCACAATGCCCATGCACACAAACAGTGTGGATTTTAAACGACACTGTTCAACTTTGGTTGCTGTGACAAAAGATGAGGGCGACTTCCTGTTTTTCTTAATTATTGTTTTGAGTTCCTCTGCAGGCTCTGAGCGTATAGGCGCTATACACATGCTCTGTGTGTGTCTTAATCAGCCATTTAATGGAGGGTGAACACACTTAAATGCAGTTTACCCTCCCAGGATGCAGCAACCATTTATTTACCACCACAGCCCCAGTCCATATGTTTGTGCGCACGTCTCGCGTGCACACGTCTGTGTCAGCACATTCTCGACAGCATCCATTGCCATTGGCTTCCCGCGCCAAATGAGCTCATCCGCGGTGGGTGCTTGTTCTTTGGTGCCACAGTCAGAGGCAAGTCGCCTCTGGCCATGTTTTTGGAGTGGGAGCCTCTTAATAAGGCCTTGTCAACAAAGACAGACACGAGCTCTGTGAAAAAGTGCTTCATTCTACAAGTAAGCCAGTGACAAGAATGACAAGAAAACCCGAGTTTGTGCTGAAATACAGCTGTGCTGAATCTCTCTGAGCTCACTTTTTTTCACAGTATTACATAGACAGTACTGTATATTGCAGGGATCGCCTAGAAACTCTGCTTACTTAAAAAGGATAAATTTGTTTTTTTGCACACTAAGCCTTATAATAAGGATATTTACAATCATGAACGATGTTCTACAGCATTATTCTGACGAGCGGCGCAGTCCTGAGAGCTGCAGCTTGTTGCTGACATATACAATACAATAATACAATAATACAATACAATAAATGCTTGTTGTAAAAGACGTGAAACTTGCTGAATGTTTAGTGGTGTCCTCTCATGTACCGACACTAAAACATGAAGCTAAACACGGATATATATAACCCAAAAGCGGCTCTTTCAGCAGCTTCAGGAAACAAGCAAAGCCATTTCCGGGTTATGTGTCCGTGTTTGGCTTTGTGTTTTAGTGTCGGCACATGAGAAGACACTACCAAACATTTGTTAAGTTTCACGTCTTTTAAAACGAGCGTTGTTGTGTTTTTTGATGGATTGTTTGAGAGCACATGCTCCTCCATTGTTTTGAGCCAGCGGTGACGTCAGCAACGAGCTCCAGCTCTCAGGACTGCGACGGTTGTCATAAATATGCTGTAGAACATCTTATACGATCGTAAATATCCTCACTATAAGGCTTAATGTGCAAAAAACCAAACTTCTCCTTTGGTGAGCTTCAAGGTTTTAGCGTTTGAGGTCTTCTTCCCATCCCACAATTCCAGTCTTTCCACTGGGCGCGACCCCTTTTTCCAAATGAACCGTGGCTGTCCCGAAAGCAACATTTCATATCAGGTATTCATCCAGCTGTGTGACCTCCACTCGCTCGGAACCGCGAACAGGAGAGGGATCATAATCACCCGAGGAGGAAACCGAGCACTTCAGGGGAGAGAGAAACTGTGAAAAAGAGGAAGAATGAGAGCATTTGTGTTCGTCTTTGCTCGCCTGCAGGGTTGGTGTGTGCGAGGAGGGACGGCCAGTTGAACATTCGTACGTCATGCCTGCTTTGCTTTTTGCAAAGAAAACACTTGACCTCACGCACATGCACACGCTCGTCGCCACCTCGAACAAACACTCTCTGCTCTCCCGTCTTGCAGCCACACAAATACCTCTACTCTCTCTCTGTTTTCCTTCCTCTCTATTCTCTTTGTGATAGTACATTGTGGTGGCTCTCAGTTGTCAGTCTCTAAAGGACTTCCCTAAGAGCAGCAGTAGATAAAGAGCTCTGCTGAATGGGCCTGCTGTCACCTTATCTAAACGTAGCGGGTGCAGCACAGGTCAAAGTAAAGACTTTGCGGAAGCCACCAGCAGAAAGAGTGAGAAAGAGAGAGAAATGGGAGCATTGTGGGGTAAATTTAACATCACAAACGATAAAGACGATGGGCAGAGGAACAGCTGAAGACTGTAAGACTTGATGAAATTACTCAAAAGTCATTTTTTTCCCTCCATGACAAAGAACTCTTGTGCTTCAGTTTGGGGAGCTCTGCTCGAAGGTAGCTGAAAACAATTATTCCCCCCTCGCTAGAACAGATACATCATTGTATTTGCACAGAAAAGCCACGGCGGTAGCAGCAGGAGGCGAGATGTTAGTGGATGTCAGCGGCTGCAGGGAACGACAGCAGGCCGCGCTCTTTGTTATTGCTGGCACGGGGCCTCCCACCGCCTCAGCAGACGCACAAATATCGGCGCATATGCTCCCTTCAGCTCCCTCTCACAGACATAAACACACACACTTTGCCCGTGATGGGCAAAACAGACTCGTGTTTTGTCTTTGGTGAGTGGAAAAATAAGTGTGAGGTTACACAATGGAGCTAGACCCCCACCGCCGCCACTCTCTCCTCCTATACGAGCGCTCTTCCTGGGGTAGGAGCGAGCAAATTCATCTCGTCAATCCTCCTGGGAGGGTGTAGCTATGCAGCTCTGTTTACTGTGGCAGAAAGTTAATATAAATTTTCATCAGTGGGGGAAGTTTACACATATGATTCTATTTGTCCTTCATTATTAGCACCTGAGTCTGGGCCTGGGTAGGCATAATTGTCTACAGACGCAGGCCAAATAGATGCAAGGGAAAGGCAAATAAGCACACCCCAAAATAATTTGATGCTTGTGTGTTACAATCCTCCACCCCAGGAATTCTTAATCTAGAGAATCAATAAACAAGGGGCGAGAGACGTGGGAGAGAGGGGGAAGAAAGACAGAAAGATGAGGGGGAAGAAATGAATAATGTGATATGAGAGGTGGGAGGGAGGAAGAAGTGGAGTTGAATTCAAAGTGCAGCGAAGAGGTGGGAAGGAGTTGAAGGCAGCAAGTGATCAATATGGATTTATTATCCACTTTGGAGACAAAAGACCACAACAAGAAGCGTGCGCAGGGCGGATTTTCATTTTCGGATGATGTGCTTTTATACGTGGGGCCAAAGGACGCTGAAGTAGCTGAAAAATCCTGAGATAGAGATAGCAGAGGAGAACACAGGAGCCCATTGTTCTGCCGGATGGCTTCACCTCCATCCTGAGGCCCAGGCAGATTCTCCATGGACTTCTCCCTCCCTTGTTCCCAGCACAATGTTGATTTATTGACTCATACATTAAAATCCTCATTACTCCCACATACTTTCCAAATTCTCTTTTCCCTACCTTGTTTCTCCCCCACCAGTTTCCCATAAAAGCGCTGTTTGAGAAATCACCCAATGGTTTCTGTTTGGAATTCGGAGGAGCGCATTTTGGTGGCCCACCTGCCACCATCCGAGCAGTGATTGGAGCCAGATGAGCCACGTTTTGAGAACAGGGAGGGAGCTGAGGAAGCAGCAGTTCACCGTGGCTGATTTTGACATGTTTGCAGACTTGTCAGTCAAGAAAGTATACTTATTTTTTTCGA
>JAPQLA010000015.1:7929708-7939915 GCA_029822935.1 Naso vlamingii
CTCTGTGACTCACAGAGGTTCCTGAACGCAACAGACCAAAGCTGCAGCCGAGCAGCACCGGGTAGTGTCGGTGTTTCGTCCCACCCTCAGATGTTTGAGGACACCAGGACTAGAGCCAAGTGAGTTGGCAGTGTAACTGAACTTAACAGCCTCTACTAATGTCTTGGCAGAGGCGAGGATACCATAAAGAGGACGCTGATGGAAGAAAAGAAGCAGTGAACGAGCAACAGTTCTCTCAGACTGGCGTGTGATTGTGGGGAACAGCTGCGCTAAACAAAAGGCTGTAGTCAGAAACGAAACTGGACTTGTTGCTGTTGAATTTAAAGTAGCTGCTTGCAAAGTTACATATGTTTCACTGAAATTGCTGTTTTGCGCGATGTAGTAACGATCGTTATCAACACAGGCAGCTTGAAGATGAAAAAGTTACATGTTGTTGCTTAAATTGTCAGCAGAATACTAAGTAAATTATCTGAGCCCTGTGAATCATTTATTGAAATTGCAGGGCAAAACCTGACGACCCCTCACTGCTGGAGGACCCCAACATTAAAGCCATTGCTGAAAAATACAAGAAGACAACAGCTCAGGTACAGACCTCACACGGGCTCGAGCAAATGGGAAATTTCTCTTGCGTCTGTAATTTGAGTTTTCTCCAAACCTCAGTGTAGGAGAAAATAAAATGTACGCAGAGGAAACAAACCTACACAGTTATTACACCTAACATTATGACCTGTAATCACATTTATTACCCGTTTTTGCTCTCTGCCAGGTCCTGATCCGCTTCCACATCCAGAGGAACGTGATTGTGATCCCGAAGTCGATCACGCCTCAGCGCATTAAGGAGAATTTCCAGGTATTTAACTGAGAAATTGTTCAGATGTTTTTTAGGCTTCGGCCTCATCTTGACCTCTTCACTTACTTACTCTTTTAGCTTGTGCATTACATCTTTACAGGTGTTTGACTTTCAACTAACTGACGAGGAAATGAAGACGATTTTGGGATTCAACAGGAACTGGAGAGCGTGTCCCATGCAATGGTCAGATCACATCATTGTGCTCTTTTTCTCTTTCGTTTGCAACAGTATAAAGGAGTTCAAGTTAATGTGCAAGGCAATGTTATGTAATTTTCCTTTTGTTTGTTTTCTCTCTGCAGGGCTACGAAGCACAAGGACTATCCATTCAATACTGAATTCTGAAATGAGAAATGAAGATTTTCCACAGGTTTACAGTGTTTGATGGAGCTTGCTTCTCTACCTTTGGGCTGCTTGATGTCCTGTTCTTTAGAGCAGCTTACAACGCTAATGTGGCCTTGGAACAAGTTTTTATTTTCACGTTAACATTTCTCAAAAGAAGCTCGACTTCCTCTGTTACCTTATTTTTCTCCATAAAACTGGCACCTAGTTTTAGACACACTCCAAAGACCTGAGGTCAACTTTAAGTTTCTGAGGTTGTTTTGAACAAGATTTCTTTGTTTGCTTTGTTACTGAGACGGCTCTGCGCAGCTTTGAGACCCGTGTGGCATTTTAAGTTACTGGAAAAAGTCAGCGTGTGAGCCATATACAGTGTGGATAAAATCATGACAGATCGAATGAAAGTTGAGTTTTTTGGGGGGGAGACCGGAATCATCAAGTTAAAAAGCATTGACCTGAGTTTTGTATTTGTTTGTTGTTCCACATGAAAGTGGAAAAAAAAATACCAACAGTGAATTTTGATGGCCAAATTATTTTGTTTTTTTTTATAGAAAAAGTGCTAAACATCCAAAGATGTATCATATGTCAGAGGGCTCCTTGTGTAACTAACATTTTGTCTTTCAGTTTAATTTTTTGTCTTTTTTTTTTTCTTTAACATCAAAATTTTATTTCAAAATCATAAGCAATGTTATCTCTGTGAAATACAGTGTGTTTATTGTGTCAGGATGGCAAAGCACTTCTCTGTATCACTGATTAGTCATGTATGGCACTGTCTAATCACGTCTGTTAACCCTGTTTTGAGATTGTCGCTTTCACCCCATGTGAACTGACCTGTTTCAATCCTGTGGAAAAAAAAATAAAACAAGTTTGTCTCAGTTTTTCTAGTTTGTGCCTCGTAGTTCCACAAGGGGGCAGAAAAGTGAAGAGTAAGACTGAGAGCGGCTGCTGGAGCTTTCAAACGTTCCCGTGCACAAGCTCACTTACATCCACAGTTAGCAGAATTTTGATAATTTTGTTAAGCTTTTGAATCTTGCAGTAATATTAAGCATTTATTATCCAACTTAGTATTAAAAGAAAGATAGTGACAGACTTTACAGCAGTAGTGGGACAGAAGCCCACATTTTGGTTTCATGTGCCCATACACTAAATTCTGACTTTGAATTTAGTAAAAGAAAATTAAGAAACCAATTACCTTTGGAAGACTTAGTGCAGGAACTTAATATACGAAATTTGCACTAAATGATTATTTGTTTAAAAGGAACATGTATTATCTAAGTTAGCTGTACTTTGTTGAAGTTGTGAGAATAACGTCTCCGCAAATTGAGATGAAAAAGTTGTTGCAACTCCAAAACTCTGAGTAATAATTACTTAACATATCCTGCCAGGGCATGTAGGTATAAGTTACTTTCATGAGAACTTGCTCAAGAGAAGGAAATGACACACCCTATGTCATCCCCCTTCCTCTTACTTGGAACAAAAAAAAAATCCAGTGCAGGAGCAAGCAGTAACTGGAACTATTGACTAGACAGAAAAGACTCGTAACCCTTAATGGAGGCAGATTCAAGACACAGCGGGCTGAATTTTGAAAGTGGCTTTGTTCATGATTATTTTGGCTGCGCTTCTCAGTGACCGTTTCGGCAGTTGCATAAAGCTGACAGTTGAATAAGTAAAAAATGTGGCAGAGCAGGAAGAGGGCAACGCGAGGATGTGATCTTTATGCAAATAGGGCATTCTCAGACAGAGTTAATAAGCTTTCAAGTTGCCTTCCCATGATGCAGTGCTGTCCCAGACATATCTCCAGAAGAATCAAGTATATATAACTGCGTGATGTAAGTTTGTAGGCAAAAAGTAAAGACTACCATGTGGGCACCAAGGAAGTTTTATTTATGTGGAGGGTGTTTTTTACCAAGCATGCACTGGTATTCCTCCTGGATGTGTGTTGATGAGCTGTGGCGCTCATCCTCAATCAGCCTCTCTGCTGAAAATCCTTTTCGTAAGATGCGCAACACTAAAAAACTGTGTGTGCCTTAAATCTGATTTAAGTGGCGGTGGAGACGCCAAGGAAGGATGTGTTCATTTTGCAGCCCATTTTGCTCAGCATGCACCCTTGCCCACACTTCTTTCTGGGTGTGTATTGTTATGTAGTTACACTTCTATGACTCATCCTCAGTCAACCTTACTCCCATTTTCTCTTTCTCACAGTGTTGAGCCCTGTCTCTCACAGCCACTACGGCATTACAAAAGATGCATAATACTAACACTAGTTAGCTATTGTCAATTAAGGAAAACATTAGTTTTAGATAGCTACCATTATTTAGTAATAAAGTAGGATTACTGGCTAACACTAGCATCTTTTGTGTGTATGTAAAAGCCGTATCTAGCTACTCACCGTACCCTCAGTGTCCAAATCCCCCCTGTAATTTAAAAAATTTTCCGTCTTAACTACAAAAGTAATCATTTATTTCACAATCACAGCGCACTCTCTCACTCCACACACAATCAGCACTGTTTGCCTTCACCAGAAACAAGCACTTAACGCCAGAGAAGGTTGATGTAGAGAGCATTAAGTATAGAAAGTGGTAATAATTGACTGTCTTTGTAATGTTATGGACTAAACCGCTCTGAGGCGTGCACAGGACGACAACTTCATCTTTTGTTCTTTTGTCTTTCATAATCGGCACAAGTGCTTTCAGTGCTTATTATTTTTTGAAATAAATAACAGTAGGCTACTGTTATGTTACCGCATTTTCAAAATAAAACTACACAGCCATGAAATTAGTCTTTCTCTGCTGTTACACGCTGAGCGCTCTCCTCAGTGCCTCAGTGACACGAGCCACAGATGAGCTTTTTGTGAATGCGCGCTTCCTTCCCCTATTTTCAGAGTCATACCAGTTTGTTTACTTTATCTGTCTGACTCCAGGAAGAGACAATTTCCAAATAGGGTGAATACACCATGAGAAAATGCCAAGTCATGGTTATATACTCTGTATTTTACATAACCAAATAATGTTTCAAATTTGCAATCCAATCTAAATGCTGGAATGCTGAAATCAAAAGAAAAAATCAGGTTTAGTACCAGTAGGAGTCTTTTAATGTAGCTATAATACAACTCTGAATGTGTGACGTTTTTCCTATAAGATATACTTGGAATAATAAAATGCACTTTTATTAATTAAGACATATATATTTTAGTTTGGCCGTGAGAAGAATCAGGCACATTAAGGTAGCCTATTTGGTTTAGTTACATGTGATAGCCTACTCAAAGGAGAAGTTTGGTTTTTTTTTTGCATATTAAGCCTCATAGTAATTTACGATCACATACAAAGTTCTACGGCATTATCTTGATGAATGATGCAGTCTTTGTGAGCTCACTGCTAGCTGAAAACAACTGAGGTGCATGGGCACCGAAAGTGCTTCAACAACCATCAAAAAACACAAATGCTCGATTTAAAAGACGAGAAACTCGCCGAACGTTCAGTGGCTGTCTCTCATGTACTGACACTAAAACACAAAGTTAAGCAACGGCTTATAACCCGGAAACGGCTCTTTCAGTTGCTTCAGGAAACAAAAAGCCGTTGCTGTAAATATCCTTATTTAGTAAAAAAAAACAAACTTCTCCTTTCAAACTACAAAAACAACAATTTGCCAACTAAAGTTGATGCTTTTGCAAACATCTCATTCTGGTTTTAGAAATCACTCAAAACATCTACTGTTTGAAATTTGTGCTATTCTGACTTAACATTGAGAATATTGTACATCTGAAAACAGGGTAGGCCTACATGCAAGTCTGGGCAAGGCCAAAATCTGTGCCAAATAATGCCTGCACCCGCCTTTTTTTCTTTTGTGACACTTTAGGATTCAAAGCTGTTTCCAGATTCCTTTAGTAGCCGACTCGATCAGTCACATGTGCCACGTTCTCTCTATATCCTAGCCACACCGTAAGCAAATAGCCTACTGCATATCACAATAACCATAAAATGATATGGCTTTAAATATCACTAGGCCTATGCTTCATATTTTTAATGACAGGTCACTGACTTTAAAATCTTTTTTCATGAGTAGGCCTGTTGCACATTATTATTACGACTAGTAGCTTATAAATTCAAACCATTTATTTAGCAGGTCGTTTTGTTTTTCTTCTTTATCCATTTGGCTGTTTGATGAACAGTTTAGTTTAGACACAGGCCTACTTTTACAATGTGAAATATATTGCGACTTTATTCATAATTAAAAAAAACTGACTTGAGCATGCACACTACATATTCTAAATAATTTTTATTACTCATTAAGGTTTGGGGTGGGTGGGGGAGGGGTCTGGTGAGGGCATATGTGTAAACATGGTGTGACCGTGTTTTTTTCTATGATATAATTCAAGGGGAATGACTCAGCATTTTTATCCCTTATATTTGACACCGCAGCCTCCTTCCTCAACAGTTTCCATCCATCCACCTAAGCGCTCCACCTTTGTTGTCTCCGCTTGAGCTCACGGGTCCTGTAGTCCTTCAGAGAGAGATGGCGACTACAATTAATCTGAACACCGGTACACCGATTCCTCTTGTGGGGCTGGGAACATGGAAGGTGTGTTTGTTTTTATTATCTATTTTAACTTAGATAGTTAGCAGTTAACTTGCAAGGTGAGCCAGCTTGACGTTTCAAGAGAAAGAATGACTGAGAAAGAAACTGTTAACGCAACATTAGGCTATAAACTAGAAGTTAAAACTAACTTTCGTCTTCACTCCTGCCTCACACAGAGCCCGGGAGGTGAAACAGATGTGTTTATTAACAATAATAATAATAATTATAATAATAATAATAATAGCACAATGAAAATTAAAGGAAAAAAAACGGGGGCCTTTCCTATTTCTTGCGCACGTTTTTTTAAAATCGCATGCGAGTTTTAATAAAACGGGCACGCGAAATACGAATGAAAACGCGCGTGCGAATTGTTAAACGTGCGCGCGAAGTAGGGAATGCGCGTGCGTTTAAAAAAATAAACCCATCCATGTCACCTCCCGGGCCCCGTAGCCAATACAAACTCTCTAGTAATGGCATTTTATTTTGAAGGTTACCGTAGTTTGACATTTTTTACCAACATAACTGGAGAAAAAATAACCAGTGTACTACAAGTGGTATACAAGTTCCAGTAAAGCTTACTTTACTAATTGTAAGACAATGTTAAATTATTAATTCGAAGCACAATTTCCCAAATTGAAGTGCTGTTATAGATAACGACAATGAAATTGCTGTTATGTTCTGTGTTATTTCAACTTTATGCTAAATGTACTTGCTTTGTTTTTTTATGAGCGTTGTTAATGTTAGTTTATTTACACGTTGTGATAAGTTCACTATGACAGGCTGGGGTTTTGTTTGCTTACACATGAGCAACATTTTAATGCATAATTAGCCTACATGAAAGGGATACCATACCATACCATAAAAGTAGGCTATCGAAGTTTGATACTCAGCCCTCGTCAGGATTAGATTAACTCAAAGGAAACATCACTCTAAGCTCAATATCTTAACTAAACTAATCATTTGGCCTTTGTTAGTCATCCCCAGGCGAGGTGACAGAGGCAGTGAAGGCGGCCATCAAAGCGGGCTACAGGCACATCGATGGAGCATTTTTATACCAGAATGAAGACGAAGTGGGAGTGGGTATTCACGCCATGATCAATGCCGGCGTGGTCAAGAGAGAGGATCTTTTCATTGTCACCAAGGTGAGTTGTGTTTGCATAAAGTGCATGTTATCTTATTATTTCTTTCATAAATATGCATTGGAACTGATGTTGCTTGTTAATCTAGTAGTAAATTGTGTTTTAAAGGTAAATTTTTGAGCAATAGTGAGCTCATCGGCTTCTCTGTCTTTTTATCTTGTAGCTGTGGGGCACTTTCCATCAAAAGTCTTTGGTGAGGCAGGCCTGCATGAGGTCTCTCAAGGACCTGAAACTGGACTACATCGATCTCTATCTAATGCACTCTCCCATGGGTTTCAAGGTAGGTAAACTATTGTATAGTGAGCAATGACTGAAAATAGATTAAAATTATTTCACCAAAGTTTGCATAAATATTCAGTTTTTTAAATACTGATAAGTACCCCCCATGTTGATTATCCTGTTTGAGATGCTATCTGCACTTCAGGCAAGCATCCATATAGTAAATATTATAGTAACCCAGCGTGAACCAAATAAAATTTAATTCCTTTGTCATATTACAGCCCGGAACTGAAATGATTCCTCTGGACAGCAACGGACAAATTATCAGCGATGATTCTAATTTCGTGGACATATGGGAGGTGAGTTAAACAAACGCACCAACTCACATGTTTGCACATGAAATTCACATCAGTAAAACTTGCTGGGGACTTCAGGAGCACAAATGGGATTGTTAATTATTGTGATACAGTAAAGACATGGACGTAGGATTCAGTAAAGATGGAGCATTCATCACAGAGCCATGAGGAGTTTCCCATACTGAATACAGTTTGTTAAAGAAGTTTTAGAATTCTGTGACCTTTCACACCCTTAAGGTTGTTGATGCGAGCCAGGTATTTTGAGACAGGTTTAGACTCGTGCAAGTTAAGTTGTGACGATAAAAGACCTGAGAACAATCAGGATGGATGAGATAAACGTGCTTTGTGGTCATTGGTCTTTTTTCTCAGGCAATGGAAGAGCTGGTGGATGCTGGTTTGGTCAGAGCTATCGGTGTCTCCAACTTCAACGAGGATCAGATTGAGGCCCTTCTCAACAAGCCAAAACTGAGACACAGGCCTGCCACCAACCAGGTGCACTAAGACTCATGTTTACTTTAATTAATCACCTACACTGAACACACCTTCGTATAACAAAGGGGTATAATCTTTTCCCCAGTGACATGATATTTCAAAAGACAGACGCAGCTGCACAACCGCACGTTGAATTATGCAAAGCAAAAATATTTTGGACCATGTTTTCAAGGATTCTATGGACCACATACATGTTACGTCCGGTATCTTTTTGTGACCTTAAATTTGTGCCATGTGTTTATTTAATTTGTTTTGCTCACATGACTTTTGCGATGTATCCTGAGAGTTATGTGTTTTCGTTACTAGGTGGAGTGCCACCCATACCTGACCCAGGAGAAGCTGATCAAGTACTGCAGATCTAAGGACATCACAGTGACAGCTTACAGCCCGCTGGGCTCCCCTGACAGACCCTGGTCAGTTACCATGACGGTCACAGTTGTGATATGAAAGGACTTTAAGTTTTTGACAGTTTCTGTGTACACACACTGCTAAAAAGTTGGTCATATTGGTTGTAGAGATATCCAGTCCAATATCATTTTTTCCTTCCTGATACCGATTCCAATACCCAAACTGGTGGATCGGCTGATGCAGAGTACTGATCCAAGACCGGCGCATAAAAAACAATTCCTTAAAAATCTCCTTTGACTTTCCCAGTGTAAAATATTGCTGAATGCAGAAATTTTGCTAGCTCTATCGAATCTCTCAATTCTTCTTCGTCACTCTTAAAAATAGTAGTTGCCAGAGGCAGAACAGCCCAACGTACTATGTACTGTTTTAGAGCAGCAAAGAAAACTTGCTATCAGGTACGTAATGTCAGTCAGAGCTAACTGAGCTAATTGGGAAGTAGCTGAGCACCTTTTCTTATCGCTAATAAACAATGTGGTAAGGTATCGGATTGGTGCACAGGCTGGTGTACTCGCTGACACCGATGCCAGCGTTTTTGGTGGTATCTGCAGCATTTTCTGATCCCTGTATCGGTACCGGAACACGTCTAATTGGATGAATGTCAATTCAGTATTTATCAATCCGCCTGTCATATTGTTGTGGTTATAGGGACGATGTATCAGTCAGCCCTAGAGTTTACCACATATTAAGGCATTGAACCATTTTCACGATGGCCCATCTTGAAAAAAGTGTTTGATTGTGATTCATTTAGAATTAGTCCTTTTCCGAGGTGTTTCCATTAATTTGTCTGCAGTTGAACGTCAGCAAAATAGTTAGCAATACAGTGTGTAAGTCCTGTAAATTATATTTGATGATGCGTTTAATTTGCAGGGCCTCAGCTGAAGACCCCCCACTGCTGGAAGACCCACGAATTAAAGCCATTGCTGCAAATCACAAGAAGTCATCTGCTCAGGTACAGACCGCACACAGGAGCAGATGAAACTAAACCAAACAAAGCTGAAATTGCTTGAATGTGCACACACAAAGAATGCAAGTTCCTCCGTCTGAGTTTTTGCTCAATCCCAGTGTATTAGAAATACAAATAGTTGTTAGACTTGTGACCTCGCGTTCAGTACCTCTTTCTCCCTCCCTGTCAGGTTCTGATCCGCTTCCACATCCAGAGGAACGTGATTGTGGTCCCAAAGTCAGTCACTCCTCAACGCATTCAGGAGAATTTCCAGGTAATTATTTAAGAAATTGTTTGGGTATTTTGTAGTGTTAGCCCTCAGTTGTCTTCACTTACTTAAACTCCTTTCGGCTTGCGCATTAAGTCCTTTGTTGACATTTTTGCAGGTGTTTGACTTCGAACTGACCGACGATGAAATGAGGACCATATTAAGATTCAACAGGAACTGGAGAGCGTGTCCCTGGCAGTGGTGAGATGTGCATCTTTGTGCTCTTTTTGTATTTTGCAAAGATGTTGTGCACAAGGCAACATTTCTTAATGTCCCCTTTGTTTTTGTTTTGTTTTCTTCTCTCTGTAGGTCCACAAAGCACAAGGACTACCCATTCATTGCTGAATCCTGAAATGAGAAACACAGATTTTCCACAGGTTTACAGTGGGTGATGGAGCTTGCTGGTGTGCACTTGGATTCATTTTTTAAATCATTTAACATTTCTTGAAAGAAATTTAACTTCCTCCTTACCTAATTTTTCTCTAAACAACTGGCATCTAGTTTTACACACAGTGCAAAGAATGTGTGAACTGTGGCATTTCAAGTTGCTAAAAAACATCATTGTGTGCCACATTGAAATTAAGTAAAAGCTTTGTTGTTGTTGTTGTTGTTGTTGTTGTT
>JAPQLA010000015.1:8148430-8167844 GCA_029822935.1 Naso vlamingii
AGAATAAGCATATAATTACAAAAATTAATAAGCAAATTATTCACTATATTGTCTTTAGGTTGAGTTTACGTCCAAATTTATACACAGATGATTAAATTCTGTTTTATTTCTCTTTTACACAGTATTTTGGAATCCTGGTTGCACATTTCACATTTAGCTGACTGCTCCTCTGTCAGAGGGCGGCTGACTTTTCTTTTTAGGGTCCCTGAAATTAGAAGCATGATGAAATCTGAGGCTTTTGAGGAATTGTGGATATATATCACAGACGGATTCAGCATGGTTTCATGCTGACTGTTATTAATAACAGAGTTTGGTTAATTCATGAAGCTGCGATAAATGATTTTTACAGCAGAAGGGTTCAGCAGGACACCAACTCAAGTCAGAGACGAAGCCCTGAGAGGCTGATTCAAACTGTTCTAGCTTATGTGTCAGCGGTTTATTGCCTATGTGCATATCTATAAGACATATACCAACATAAGCATCCCTTTGAAGTATTGCATTCCTATACTGATGTATTTCATGTTGGATGTAACACTGACACCGACAATCCACGAATCAATCAAGATTGTGCAGTTTAACTTACTTGATGTTTTTTTGTTTTTTTGATGGAATACGTTTCTATTCTTTCTACACAGTTCTTGCATTTATATTTTAAACAGGAAGGAGTTGTGACTTTGCCATTGAAGTTCCTGAAATTGACTTATTACTCCTGAATTTACTGAAACCTACCGACAAGTAGTTGATGCATCGCTGTGCGTTTGATTTGTTCAAGTTTTTCAGAACATTAAAGGAGCTGTCAGAGCAGTTTGCACCTCTACACTTTTTTTTTTTTTCTATTTCGGTAAGATGTGCTGAAGGGTTTCCAATCGGAACAGAAAGAAAGTAGATCAATGCATCTGTATTTCTGACCCATATCTGCCTGAAATTAGCCCAGCTTTAACCTCTGGTTGGATGTGTAGTGCCATCTTGCTAGGAGCTGCGGAGGAGTTCATCACTTCCTTCAATCTTCTGCCATTTCTTGTTGTCTAGGTAGTGTGAAAACGGCCTGTCTCAACTTTGCTGGACATGCATGGTCTAGAAGAGTCAGAAACCCAAAGGAATGAGCTAAAACCTGCATATGCTGTACTTCTCTGCATCTCCAGCACTTAACATTCCTCAGTTTAACTCTTGTTATTGTACCTGACTGTATCTCTGACTTGGCTCTGTGCAAACACACTGGAATAAAGCAAAAGATGAGTAGTACTGATAATGGTCACGGACAAACAAACACCGGTATTATCCTTTAAAATCATATGCTATACCTTCCTGCACCATTCAAAAGAGCGCTTCGTCAAAAGCTGCCCGGTGCCGTAAACGTTACCTGAACTTAACAACCTGCTCCGACAGCAGTGCAGCCGCCATGCTGTGTCAAAAAAAGTCACTCTACAGCAGAGGCAGTCCAGAAGAAAAAGCTTGGAGGGTCGAGACCAGGAGCGAAGGTTCGCTGTGGGGTTTAAGGTTCAGTGTGTAACAGACGGTTCAGGTTTATGACAGGTAGGTAAAGATTCCACACGGGGGAAGAAGAGGTCACTCTGCTGGCCAATGAAAATGCAGGATGGGGCTGCACGTTCCTTTGACAAAAACGTGTGCGTTAATTTAAAAAAACCTCGACGGGCAGGTGCATCTGAAGGAAACCACGCAGGACCGTAAAGCTCGTCCAAACATTTACTCAGACATGTCTCAGGTCAGCCCTGAGGAAGTTCCTCGTCAGAATAAAACTGCGTGGCGCTTCAGGCAGCACATGGAATCCTTCTGATTACACAACAAGTTCGAGTGGAAACGTAAACGACTAAAAACTTCAAAGATGGAGCTAACGGTGTTTCACATTGCTTTTTAAATGCAGGAATCCAGTGCTGTAGAGGATCTTTAAACTGATAGAAGTCATCAAATCTAATGTGTTGGCACCTCAGAGACATACTTCCTGTTGAAATATCCACCAAAACAAAGAAAGAAAGAGGGGGGGAAAAAAAAAAAAAGCTGTCTGTGTTGTGTAGCTGGAGCGGCTGGACGCTCCCGTGAACTTGCGGATGAGACGTTGGTGGAGGCCGTGAGAGGTGAGGGGAGGGGGGGGAGGGGCTCAGTGGGACTCCCCGTTGACCGAGCTCCCCTCTCCTCTGGGCGAGGAGGAGCGTGAGAGCCCCTTCTCTGTGGTTTCCGAGCTGGAGCCGTTCTGGCTGTGGTGGTCGGCCGCCGATGCGGCGCTGGACGACGTGGCCGAGGTCGACGAGGGCTTGGCCTTCTCCTTAAAGTCTGTTATGATGACTGTCAGGTCCCCGACCGTCACCTCCAGGTGCTGGGCGCTGCTCCGGTCTATGTTTTTTAATCTGGGCCTGATGAGCGAACAGAAAATGTTTTATTACCAAAGAGTGAAACGCACCTTATGTTTGTGCTGCAATGGCACAAAACCCCCACAGAGCATCTTCCACTACTTTGAATTTATTTCTGGCATTTCATGCCCTCCACACTTCATCTTTTGAAGTATTTTATGAAATATGAAAACACATCAACCCCCGGTGTCGGGTGGCAACATAAACACCATCTACAGTTTATTCATGCATCCCCGTAATGTCTGATTCCCTCCCCATCGTGTCAGCTTGTTTACCTCATCTTCTTGTGACTGTTCTTCTTGAGCGCCGGCTCTCTGTCGCTCTTCTCCCTCTCCACTCTCTCCTTCTTTTCCTTTTTGGGCTGCGAGGGCAACACGAACTGCTGCGTTACCTGCTGCTGCGAGACGAGCTGGGAGACGGGACGAGGCTTCCTGATCCCGGGAGAGGGAGAGAGAGAGAGACGTAAAGAGGGCGAGGGCGAGGTGGAGAGAGTTTGGCAGATTAATGAGAGGGAAAATCACGGTGAGCACACGGCTTCATGCGAGCATACCACCATAATCAAGAGTCAATAATCACTGCCAGTGCTGGTTAGGAAGGTGCCGCTGCAGTGTTCTTAATACTAGCAGCAAGTGGCAAAGCAGGCTGAGCGCATTTAGAATAAAACTCAGGGTTCAGTCATCTGTAAGATATGTAATGTACCTGTACAGGCTTGTTTTTAGAACTCAGGGGGATTAACACTGACAAGCTGAGATCTGTTGAGTGAACACAAAGATCTGATTGGAAGTGTGAGTGTGCAAAACACACTTAGTTCAAAATAAACAAGTAGGTGTGTGTGTGTGTGTGTTGTTTTCTACTTGGTTGCTTTTATAAAACTAGAGGAAATGAAAAAGAAACCCATGAAACTATGATTTTTGCTAAGCTGTGTCTAAAGAAGAAAGGTGATACCAGTCCTGACCTCGATGACAGAACGTCACAATTTTTATGAAAGGTCACACACACGTTTTCCCCCCTTCGACTTCAGGAGGAGGTTTGAGCAAATTGTGTTTCCTGCCGCTCAGCGGCACCATCTGGAACTGGCTTTCCCATCCACAATCAGTCACGCTACAAGGGTTTGAGCAAGCTTAGCTCTAACACTGGTGGTCAGTGCAAAGTGCTGGCCTGCCTTCACTTAAAGTCATGCATGTAAATGTGGTCAGTTACATTGTGCTGCACTCGCATGGACTCAGACAGACAGCAGACAGTGGGAGACACCTTGTGAATGACACGGGAAAAAAACAAACAGTCCGACAGAACAGAAGGACGGCAAAATAAAACACCCGTGACCATGTGTGGCTGTGGTGATGCTGTATTGTTTGCAAAGAATGGAATAAAATATTCCCAATGGAATTATTTCATCACTGTTATTTTATGTAATTATTCTAATTATGCATGTAGCTAGCATGTAGAATGAAAAATGCCGTTTTCACTTAATTTTCTATTGCAAACTTCAAACAAAAGTTAAATTCCCTCCAAAACATGACATTTTGGAGGACAGTCAGCTTTGTGCTGATTGATTTCCACGTATCAGCTTTTCGTGTGACGTCTCGGCAGGTTTTCAAGCTGTGGTTAATACAACTTTGGGTATTATTGCACCAAAATAATCTCCTTCTCATTGTCAAGACTGGACATTTTTTCTCCTTGTGTCAGGCATTTGAGGAGTTAAGTAACATCTGGAGGTAAATTCCTGTGTGTAGGACGGCAAAAAGTTAAAATATTTTAATTTTTGATATTACTGTTGCAAGCACTCTCTGACGGCCTCTTCAGATTTTACCGTGCTCTCATCCACTTAAATGACATCCCGTTTGCCGTCTATTGTCTGCCTGATTCCACGTGAACGCAGCATTAGTGGTGACAGACAGCATTTAATTATGTTTCTAATGACATTATCAAGATGTTTTTGTAAGATTTTGGTAATAGATTGTGCACATAACACGGCACAGTTTGTTTTTGCTGCCTTGGATTGATTCAGGCATCAAAAATCATGGCGCCCGGCTCGTTACAATGACAAAAACACAGTGTTCGCTGATTAGCGAGGATGATACACCTTCGTCCACGGGCACTGCAAAATGCTAACAGGCGAATCTGACATCAAATATAACTGGGACACAGTTAACCAACTGTTCCTCCTCACAGTCACATTTCCATCCTCCGCGAGTGTCTGCTGTCTCAAAAATGATACATTATGCAATTGGTCTGGCAACAGTTTGCATGCATGAAGGCTGCGATCGTATTTCTGTGCAGGAGAGTTAGCGTGTGTGTGTGTGTGTGTGTGTATGTGTGTGAGTGCTTTGGTGCTTGGCAAGAGCCCTAGCCGAGAGGCGAGTGTGTTGAAAAGGCCATCTGTTGAGGGAGCCTACACATCTAGTGCCTGATTTTGCATGCTCACACACAAGCGCATTCACGGCAAACAGACACGGCTGTGTGTGTGAATGCACCAATGCACATCACAGCATGCAGGGACTGCACCAAAAGCTGAAGGGGTGTGTGCGAATCCAAACCGGGCGCACAGAAACCCGTACGCAGGCTTTAGAAAACAAATGCCATCGGCACAGGGCGCACGCACCTGTGCATGCGAGCAAACGCGCACACACAGCAGAGAGCAGATGAAGCATGAGGGACAGCAGAAGAGCACAGAGGGTTTCTGAGCCCTGTCGAGCATTTAACAATAGATAAGGAGGACAAAAGCTTTAAACTACTTGAAAAAATAAAATATGCATCTTAGAGTTCAAGGCAAGCATGAATGCTCTCATACTGCACCTCTGTTGGTAATATTATAGACTAGTTTCACTCAAGTGTTCTAACCTGTGTGTGAACCCTTTGAAAAGTATCGCAATTACAAAACATTGGCCTCCAGGTGCTCTGTGAAAAATGTCTTTTTGCGCCTGCCTGATGTAATTATCAGGGTGTAGCACGACGCAGTCCAAGTACAGAGTGTGCAAATGTGCTGGACTTGACTAAATCCATCCACAAAATTAGTCCCCACACCTAGCCAAGTGTTTCTGTGCAATGCGCCACGTTTTTGCCAGGGAGAGCCTCGGTGGCCTATTTAGCTTAATTTAGTGGCTTCTCTCTCATTTTCTAAGAGGGAATATATGAGGCAGAGCTGCTGGTCTGCTGTCTTCTTCTAAGGGCAAAGCTGTTGTTTAACAGGGCTTGGATGACCTAAATTGGGGCCCAGCTTCAAAGAGTCAGTTTTTTTTTTTTTTCTTCCCGAGTTATCATTGCCTTCACAGAACATGCAGCGAAGCTAGCGAGGGCTAGAGTGAAATGCAAATGGGTCTCTTGGCCTACATAACTGTCTGATAGGGAGGAGATGTAGAGATCCTCTAATACGTCTGTCTTGTCAGCACGACGCTGCAGGAGTGCTGACACCTCTTTAAATAAAAGCAGAGGCCTCTCAAAGTCCCTCTGTTTGCAGTTTAAGTAATTTGCTGCTCCCCTTCACATCCCTTTTTCACCGCGCCGCCGTGAAGAAGCGTCTGCTTCTCTGCATTTTCTGAAGCTCAGGCACAAAGCAGCGTTTGTCACGACAGAGTCGACCGTCCTGCCCCTCGGGGGCCGAACGCTACCACCGTCCAAAATAAAAACCAGATGACTGGCTGCCTCATGCATGACCTCCTTTCGGCATGTCTTTGATTTCTGTTCAGGATGTCATCATGCACTTAGGCGCTTTCTTTCCTTGTGATTTATCGTATATAATGAACGGATGAATCACTACCGTCTCATTAGTATGTTTTCGCTTGATGTGGGATCAAGAAAAACTGTCACCTGAGGCTGATTATGATCTTTTCTTTTTTTTTTTTTTTTAATTTAAGAGCAATTACGGCCCGGTATAAACATATTCTGCACATCCCATCTCCTTCATGTGTTGCAGTGGAGTAGATTTTCACTAACAGAGCCAGTTCAATAACCGAGAGGTGAAAGAGGAGACGGGCGACCAAATATTGCTGTAAGGCAGAACAGCAGGCCTAAACAGAGCTGCCTCTGTTAACCCAATCAGATGGTTATTATCTTAGCACTTAGGCCTTCGCTGCCGGCCTCCATCTGGATGCTGGAGGAGCGTGTGTTTGTGTGTGACTATTGATTCCAACAGGAATTTCTGTGCCTAATGTAACAGCCTATTCTTTCTGACATTAATACCGTGTTGTTCCAAACAGCATTTGCTCCACTCGCGCCGTCTATTATGCAGCAGCTAATGGAGTCCCACGATGGGAAATTAGAACATTACGAGAAGGGTTTAAACAGGGCCAATTCCATTTCCTTGAAAGGAGGAGGCGAAAGAAAACAGTGGATGTTAATCACAATGTCGTTATTATTGGGCTTTTAATTCGCAGATTTAGGTCAGGTGAACACAAAGTTTATCGAAGAGAATGCAAGCTGTTTAGGTGCGAGCAGCCTTGCTAAAAACGGAAAGGTCTTTTAAAAAAAAAATGCGTTTACATGAAGAACTGAAAGCGTGCCAGGCTGCTAGTTGGCGGTGTACGGTGACATACCACAGGAGCTGCCGAAGTTGTTCACTTCCTGTCGCTGCTGAGCCCGAAGCAGCCACAAATTTCAGAAATTCAGCCGTAGTTTGACTCTAAAACTGTGCTACAAACACTCAAATTTGCCTCAATAGACTGTCGTCAAATTCCACTTGCTTTGGGTGCACTGCAGGGCTGCAAGATTCTTGCTAAAATGTGAAACGCTTTCTCCTCCCTGAGGATTGAGATCATGATTCTAACTTCTTCAGCAAAACCTTTTATTGCAAACAAGCTCATAAAAAAATGTGCTTTCTACTCCAGGCTTTCAGCAGGCGTAATTCAAAATGAAGTGCTGGACTTGAACTTTAAAGTCTCTCGTCTGGCAGATGGGATTTTTTTTGATGCGGTTCCCTTGTCCTTCACTGCTAACTCGTACTGGATTTTGTGGTCACGTTGGAGGTCGTTATAAAGATTCGTAGCGTTACCTCGCAGTGCTGCGATGATGCCAAAGCATTTCTTGCAGATTAGGTTTAAACTTGAAAAAGTTGCACGTGGTGGATTGTCGGCACGAGTGGGACAAAATTACCTTCGCTGTCGCCACTGGGACTTTTCTCAATAAAGCTCATTTTTTTCATTTGCATGTAAAATGAGGCTTCAACTTCACCAAGTAAACTGACTTCTGCCTCCTCCCCTCTTGTCTACATGTGACACTGCCAACGCCATGTGTGGTTACTGGAGCACGCGTGACAGCAGTGCTTCGTAAATGAGAAAGAGAAAGGAGGGAGGTGACTGAGTTGTATGACTGAATCACTTGTTTTATATTGTGTGAGTTTGACTGATGTTGCGGTTTCCGGGGCGCCAGCGAGCCGTCGTCATGTGTATGGAAGGCCGAACCGCCACAAAAGATTAGTTTGATGCAAAAATTTGCACCGTGTAAACTTGGCATTAGTGGCATTTGTAGCACCGTTTCAACCATTTTCTTCTAGTTTGTCTGCTCAAGTTTCATTAGCTTTGTAAGACCCGTTCTTGTATTTCCAAAACAATATTGTAAAACACCCCACCTTCTTCTGTTTTGCTTTAAATGACAAAATAAGCTTATTTCCAGCTTACAAGCTTCAACAGTTTTTGCCTTATAACAGAAAACTCAAGTCAAACTCACTTTGTGCTGCAGACTGGAGGGGCAGGAAATGCTGCCCCTGATCCTTCACACACTTCACTGACAGCGAAACTCTGGCTAACCCCTTGGCAAATATGTCATAAACACACACACACACACACTCGACCCCTTTCTCACTCTCCCGCCTCCTCCCGATGCACCCGCTGACCTCGCACTCCACCACCTCTGGCCTGTGCTCGAGGAACCGACACCACCAGAAATATCTCCTCTGGTCCAGATTTGCTCACGATCTGATGGCTAATGTTTGCCTGAGACAAATTCAGTAGGTGCTCAAATTATGACTCGCGACGGTTTTTGGCCAGACTGCTGAATTTTCTGCCACAGCGGACAAACAGGTCATCGACGCCGCAGCGAACAGAGGCTCAGCCATTGACACAGATGGTGTGGCAGTGTGCATGAGCCAGAATGTGTTTACAGACAAATCATAACGTGAAGGAAGGAAGGAAGACGACTTAGAAAACCAGCAAATATTAAGGCTGCTCCAATACTAATACCATTTTTGAGAACGCCTGTGGTCCTGCCTGAAATGTTCAAGTCAGGATCCTGCTACTTTCCTGCAGCATTCTGTCCACCTACATGCAACATTCAAGCACTCTGTCGAGGTTAACCAGGTGGTTTTATGTGCTTATGTTACTGTCTTATGAAACTCTGTTTTTCCAAAACGTCTACTTCTATGACTTACGAAAAACCAGCCAGTTTTTCGCTTTGTGACGATGCAATTTCAGATAATCCAAAGGGTTTTAAATGACAAGACATGAGAACTCTCTTGACCCATGAAGCAACCCTTCTTCATTGTATTTAAGAAATACAAAATCAATAACCAATATCCGCCAATATCCACTTTTAATGTTAAAAAAAAGGTTCCAAAATATTCCAACACCGTTGCTTACAACTCTTCAGTTCTTTCTAGACAATAATGCCAATCTATTTTATCTCCACGCTTAGTCATTTTTGCACATTAAGCCCTATCATAGGGTTTATTACGATCATATACAACGGTAAAAAGCAATATAATTAAGAACAGCGCCATTTTAAAAACGCAAGCTTACTGCTGACGTCACTGCCAGCTGTAAACAACAGAGCTGCATGTGCACTCACCGAATCCCGTCCAAAAAATATAAGAAATGTTCGTTTTAAAAGACAAGAAACTCACTGAATGTTCAGTCACGTCCGCTGACGTTCCGACACTAAAACACCAAGTTCAACAACGGCTCATGACCGGGAAACAGCTGTTTGTTGCCAGCTGTTTGTTGAGCCGTTTCCGGGTTATATACTGTTGTTTAACTTTGTGTTTTAGTTTCGGTACATAAGAAGACACTATTAAAAATTCAGTGAGTTTCCTTTAAAAACTAGCATTTACTGTGATATTTTGATGAATTCGGTGAGTGCCAGTGCAGCTGTTTTCTGCTAGCAGGGTTGACAGCCACGAGCTCGAGCTCTGAGGACTAAATCATTCGTCGTAATATCGCCGTTTACCGTTGTATATAATCCTAACGAACCCCATGACAGGGCTAACTGTGCAAAACTGAAAAAGCTGAACTTCTGCTTTAGAGAAAGAAATCAAGTGAGATGTTGTAAGACAGTTTTAATTTGGAGCAGGTCTAGACCACGCTCAATAATAAACCACTCAAGTTTTATTATGTTTTTGGGTTGACAGACCCTAATAAAACTGAAAGCTGGTGCTGTAACACATCCAAAACCTCCACTGCAGACGCTGCATCAAGAGGTGAAGTGTTTGTGCAAGGACGAAAAGCTCTGTAGAAATTAGTTGCACTGATGCAGGCGCAGTATTTTTCCCGTGTTTTTAAGTGTTCTGCTTTGACAGTCGGGACGGTCTTTACCTCCTTTTATTTTGATGTATTTTAAAAGCTCCAAAGGATGTCTCTGGACCTGAGAGGAGATCTCTGGTTGCTGTTCTAATGATTTGCTCTTTAAAACATCGAACTGGTGACGTGCGACATCCAAAAGAGTACAAAAGCAGCAGCACAGAATGCTGCTGATGTTTGGACTGCTTGCTTACATTTGTCGAGTACATTGCATGATGAGCACACAGCCCACGGGACAGCTGATGGACTCAAAATAAGCACTGTGTGCTTCGCGAGTGTGCTGCTGTAAACAAATCTCATCTCGCTGTTCTGTGATGATTGTAAGATCATTGTGAAATAGGTTATTTTATGCCCTGTTGAACACTCTCGCAATCTAGGTGTAGGTGTGTGTGTGTCAGGCTTTCTATCAGCGGGTTAGAGGCTGCTCATGGGAGCTCCTCCAACCCGATGATTAATGTCTCTCCCTGCCTGTACATGCTACCGCTAAGTGTGTGTGTGTGTGTGGAAGAGAGAGAGACAGATGGCCCTGCACGTCCTGTGGTTTATGGCACCTTCTACAGTTCGCTAGCCACACTATACCACATTCTCCTCTCGCACACAGGCCTGCCTGCACACACACACACACACCCTCACACACAAAGAGCAGTATGTCATGCATCAGTGTCACGGCAGTAATTACAGGCTTATCACGTCGCCATAATCTTGAGCCACAGTGACGTGATAACAGCCAGCTTCATTGTCCCCAATGTACACAGTGTTTGTGCGCTGTGCGAGCGCTTAAACGAGTAACCCGGGCGACTGAGTCGAGTATGTGTGACTTTTGAGAGGATGTAATTATTTGGATGGGGAGTCTTTTGCACATGCAGGACAATTGTTTATAGATTTGTATTAATCATTGCTAGTGATGCACTGAAATGAAAAGGAAAACCGAAAATAATGAAACACTTGGCCGGGAAAGCAAATACCAAAAACGTGTTTGCTTTGTTTTTTTCTTTCTGCACTTTTGCTTTTTTATTGCCAATTTTCCCACCATTCCATAAATTAAATGAATGTGCTTTAGCCATGCTTTTCAAAGAATAAAAAATATTTTTTTTTTTTTGCTTTGGCACTGTCACTGGCCAAACTTTTTTGCCTCTTCAAAGACGTCCGCCATGGATGGTGTCGTAACTTCATCTAAGGAAAATGTTTACTTCACAAGGATTCATTAGTTAATAACAACCATGTAATATTACACACTAAACAGTTCATGTAAAACATTGAGTTAAAAGAAGACTGTACATTTCATTTGATATTTAATATGTCAATTACAAGTGGGGAGAATAATTTAGAGGTTAGATGTGCTGAGTTAACTGGTAGGTCTTGGTGGACTTCATTACCCATGATGCTCTCCAAACGGAAGAGAGAGAGAAGTTTTTGTTTCCTGTTTATAACTCTGGTAACCATGCTGTTGTAAGCAGCTAAGTTGTACATCACAGTCAAGAGCTAACGTCATATGTATCCCCCTTTTCACTCACGAAAGTGACGTCTGACTTTAACACGTCATTTTAAAGGTTAAAGAATAAGCTGCAGTAAATGGAGTGGGTGGGCTGGGACTAACGTTAGGAGGAGCTTTTTCATTCGCTGCTGCTGCTGTCTCTTTTCCGTACTCAACAAGCCTCAGCGTAGCAGGCTGAGTCTGTTTAGGCTAGTCACGTTACACGACATGCTGTCATTGTGCCCCTCTGTTTGATCACGTTCTCAAAAAACGCCCTTGTTTAGTAAAAATTATTCGGCCTTTTAACTTATTCGGTCAAACACCAAAAGTGCCTTTTTTGTTATTTTCAGCCGAATATTCAGTGCATTTTTAATCATTACTGTAGTTATACAGTTTATTACATAACTTTTGTCACTGTACTCACAGATCCAGCTTGCAGACTCAGCTCATATAACCTGTTTATCAGCATTTATTGTCACCTAAAGATTATTCTTTATAATCAGTCACGGCACAAGAACTGTTCCCAAACTGAACAAAGCACGTTACCAACACTATCTGAAACCACCTGCATGTGTTTTATTAATCCTTGTAGTCTTCTGAGGATGTCCGAGATGTGAACTTTCGGCAAAAGTGTTGCATGAAACAAACTAAACTCTGGTATTTTTATTATGAGCGCTTAAGGCGATGAAGACACATGACTCTGAGGAGAGAGTCATGAGTTGCTCTCGGCTAGTTGCACCTCCTGTGTTATCAAACTGGGAAATTAACACTTACATTAACACAGCAGCAAAACTGTGGTACACTTTGGTTTAAATGAGGTTTCTTCATTCTGCACATGTTGCCTACTGTAGATTCACATTTGTTTCTGATTCAGTTTGATTTTTGGCCCGATAAAAGGCTGTAAAGTGTGGAGGAGTTTTAAATCTTACAAAGAAGCCAATAATGCGTCTCATTGAGACGTAAGGATCGGGTCTCTGAGTTTATTGCCAAAAGGAAATTCTGTATTCAAGTCTTGAATGAATAAATGTGTGCACAGGCAGTAAAGCAATATAGAAGTACAGATAATTCCTGCTTTACACAGCGCGTTTAAATGGCTACATTTTTCTTCAGGCAGCATTTTAACGCGTGCATATATTATATTACATTACTGTTCCCTGGCAGTGGGACACATTTTTACCGATGCACTTCTTTTTGGAGAATAAACAGATAGAAAAGAGAGATAATGAATCCTTTCCTTTTTGCAGAAGGAGGTCTGTGTTGCATTTCGAGCCCAAATTTAGAATCCACCAGCCAGTCTAAAGATCAAATTAGTCTATTTACCCTGCCACGGCTCACAGTTTGTTTCACATGATCTCAAATGGCTCCTGCAGGCTGATCTGTATCTTATATTTATAATGGACAGCCACTGCAACCAATCACTTATTTCCTGCAAAAGCTTGGCAACAATTTGATGTTCACTGTTAACAGCTGCTGTGTTTTTCCATCATTGTAGACTTCATATCTGTGGCTAGGACTGGGCGATAAGGCCTAAAAATAAAATCCCCACTTTTTTCATACCATAATGGATTTTCAATGTTAATTGTTTGTTTTTTTTTAAACTACAAAAGACAAGGAATTATTTTTAATCTCTTGTTTTTATTTCAAACAAACATGAATTTCCCTATTGGGAATAAAGTGCAAACCTAGCTTTAATTAAACCAAACCTTTTTTTTTAAATAAAGGTTTGATTAAACAAAGATGAAGCCAGTCTGGCATTAATAAAGTGCCAGCTCAACTTTCACCAAACTTCACTTGCAAAAAATAAGACACAAGAGTTGAGAGAGAGCTGTAGGCTACCGTATTTACCCTAGTTAAAGGGGAAATTGATTTTCACAATTATAATTTATTTAACATCTTCCAAACAAATTAATTCGAATTTCAATTTAAAATCGATTTACTGCCCAGCCCGATCAGTGATGGGAAGAAATTTGACGATGGATTTTTTTTTTTTTTTTTTTTTTGGACTAAAATGTAAATCTGCAAAATAATTTGCAGCTTAATTGGTAACAGAAACTGTTAACTGCAGCCATTCTTATAGATGCCTGCCTCGGCTATTCCTCTGCTTTTAGGTTTTTCAATTTATACATAATATTAATAAAAAAAACTGGTATAATTCACTGGATACTCTGAACTACATCGCATTGAAGGTTTGGTGAAAACCAGCTGCAGTTGTGTCAACTGCACTATTACATCCCAGTTTTTTCGAGTGAGCACTGCACATGAACTGTGAGGGCGAACCTGTGCGGAGGATGATGAAACAATATCTAAAAGCCAACCGCTGACAGGTTCCCAGCCAGCGGAGAATGGCTCGTGCTTGTTTAGACGCGGCTGACAAAACCTGCACATCAATCAATCTGTCCCCGAGAGACGCCCTGGGTTAAGTTCAACTCCGAGAGAGAGAAAGGGAGAGAGAGGGAGACGCGGTGAGGGGGAGACGGATATAAAGCAAACATGAAATAGCTGTGAGAGGGATGAGATAAAGGTGGGGAGAAAGCGAACAGAAACAAGAGAGCTAACGGCAGAAAGAGAACTGATAGGAGCGTGTTAGAGCTCACTGTGATGACCTGCAGAATAGAACGGCGCTCCTGAACGCACAGCGTGCACGCAGTGAGCGTTTCACTGGTGGGGGCCTGACTTGCCGGAGCTCAACTCAGCGAACAGATGCAGGTGGTGTAGGCGAGACACCAGAGAAGGTCACACACACACACATACCGCTCTATTACACCTAGTAGTATCTGGCTAAGGGCGGCGTTTAGGGTTTTTTTTTGTTGTTGTTCAACAGCTGTCTGTCAGCACCACATGGCATTTTCAGCTTTTATTCCCAACAACACGCAAGAGCTTCAGCTCTGACACATGCCTCACCTCCCATCGTACAGTTTAAACGTTAAGATGACGCTCTAATCCAGGATAAGTCATAATGGGTGCCCCTCCTTCAGTGTCTTGCTCATGGATGCTCTGCCTGGGCCTTTTTTTAGCTGATGCAGGAATCAAACCTGTGACCTTGCGCTTCTCAAACAGCCTCTTTTTACGAACCACACCACTGTGCTGTGACTTTCATCCATCACGCTTGGCTTCAAGGGCTGGGACTGAGCCCAAAGAGCTGCAGGGTGATAAAAATGTCTCTCTAGGGATGTTCTGCAGATTTTTTTTTTTTTTAACCTGCTTCGGTGTCATTATAATGTGGGTAGTTTGCGCAACTGTCTCTTCACCCAGAGCCGCCTGCTCATTTTGCAGGGCTGTTGTTTGAACTAAAGAATGCAGTATTTTTTATTCACCCCTCCACTGACAAAACCAGCACAGAAGTCAAATTGAGAAAAAGATTTGCCTCTTCCTTTTCTCTCAGATTGAGAGAGAGATCAAAGTCTTGCCTAAAATGTTTTCAGATACACATTTGAAGTGACGTTGAGCGGTACTACAAACGTTTGTGAAGAAGCTGACACACTGTCTCCTGTTCCATAACAAAGCAGTGCCCAACTAAGACTACATTACCCACCAGCGGAGCATCTACTGGTCCAGTGCATTGTGGTTTGTGGAGGTTTTCTACCTTTTGAGCACAAGGGACAAGCCCCTTTCACACAGCCCGTTCAGTGCAGGTTTAATGCGCCTCACTGGTCTGTATAAACAGCACAGACACACGGTGGGGGGTCCAAGTTGCACCACCAATAACCCGCCTTTGGCGCAGTATCGGAGTCAGAAGTGGAGCCGGGGTCAAGTGACGCTTGTGTGAATGGGAGAGCCGGTATGGTGGGTCAGGTTGAAGGCTTTTATCTTAACAGTGGAGAAATAAGCCTAAACTTGAAATGTATGACTTTTTTGTCCATCATTGCCAGAGTTTTTCTACCATCTTTACCCTGTGTAATCACTTCCTTAACTGTTTGTGGTCTTTTTTTTTTTTTTAGAATTCCTGTACGAACCTTTCTCTCAAACTTAAGTGTCGAGCTTGACTCAGTTGTGTTAAAGAAACGGACAAATGAGCGAATGGACTTAAGTTTCACTTGATGCAGCGTAACGCTGTGGAGAGAGAGAGAAAAAAAAAAGTCAGGTGTGCAGCAGCCTGCCAATCTGTGAAAACTCAATATACATATTTTTTTTTTATCATAAAAGTACATGTGTACATGACAAAAATAGCCCACTGTGAACATGTAACCTAGAAGATTTTTGTACACAACCTTTCACACAATTGTAGCGCATGTCAGGCATTTTCAAGCTAAACGACATAAGTAACCCTATACTAGACGGATTTAAAGACGGTTACATTATCATTTCTAGCATTTTTCGACAGTTTTTACACAGTTTAATCACTTATTTATCTGTTTGTGGCCCGAGCTGAGCGTTTATCCTAACAGATGAAGCTGACACTGATGCTGTTAAAGGTCACGCTTGTGATGCCTCCTTTGAATCTGTGACCCCGGCTCGCTGCATGAAATGACAGACTGAAGCGGCTTAAAGACGCGCCGCTCGGTTCTGTGTAAATAACGTTAAATTAACAGACAGCGGAATATTGGCGAGCCTTCAACACAGCACTGACTTGGAGTCTCTGTGTAAAAACGGCTATAGTCTCACGCTTTTACTCTGCTTTTCACTGATTGTGTTGAACCAATTTCAAATATATTTACTTGCTGTTTTCCTACTGCATAGAGAAGACCTTTAAGGTAATGAGGCTGCAAGATATGTTGTATTTCCAAATTCCTCTGTGACAGCTTTAATTTAACAATGTAAGCTAACAGCTTGCCGTAATAGAGAAAAGCATATTTCTCCATTGTAATCTGCAAAAGTGACTGCATCAGGTTTGCAGTCAGAGAGAATTCTCTCTGAAGTTCGGTGCAGGTCTCACTTGTGTTGCCTCGAATTTGACTTCCTCGCTGCACGAGCCTCCGAGCCGCTGACAGAATTAGCTGAACGTCAGCCAGCTCCCTCTTTGTCACTCTGTCTCCCTCTTCCATTTCACTCCTCCGATAAGCAAGTCCAATCCTGCTGATGTATCCCTGTCTTCACTCAAACTCGACAACGTGCTCTCAATCAGCTGCCAGCTCCAGGTCCCTGCAGTAGATCATCTCCCCACATCAGAGGGATCTAGGCTCTGCTAAACCTCACCATGAAACATTAATCTTTATCTCCTGACGGCTATCTACATGCATACTCTCTTCCGCGTCAAATATTTCTCTGCCGTGTCCTAAAATGTGCCCTTTTTTCCAAGCATCCATCACCCCTAGTTCCTCCTGAAAAAAGACAGACCCCTGTCAGGAAAAGTAGCATTTTATGGAGTTTCAATCCATGACAACTGATGAGCAGATTGGAACCACTGGACGTCAAACCTGTGACCTTCAGGCTATGGGACACTTCTCCAACCACTGGACGCTCCACGCAGCATCAAGCATTAATTCATTACTTCACAGTAATGGCTCAGTCATGCTTGTTTAGTAACCAGCGAGGAAATTTGCCTTGCCCTACATTTATATTCTGCATGTCGTTTGCCCTTTAGCACCTTTGGCTTGCTCGCTGAGAAATCCACTTGTCTGCTGTGTTCGGTCCTTAACAGCTGCGACCACCTGTGTGGCCATTTTGCTGCAGCATTACCCTGCGTATGGCGCAAGTGTGTGTTTGTGCATGGCAAGAGCATGAAAACACCGTTTCAACACCACCGCAGCGCTGCCATTAGGGAAGACAAGTGGGTTATTAACATTAAATAACACCTTGTCACGGACATTTTCTAAATTTGTCGCAGAGTGTCAGGGGCGTAGCGAGGAATTCTGTGTCCTTGTGTCCTTGCCAACTTCTCCCCCCCAAAAAAATGCCCAGATGGGAGAGACAAAGGGTGTCACAGCTTTTGTTGACGCGAGGACTCAGACAGGTTCTTGGCGAAGCCGCGGGCCGCTTGTTTTTACGGAAGCGCACAAAGAGTCCCTGGAGTGTCCTCTCAACAATCAGCGCTCGATTGCGATAAGCTGAACCCAACAACAGCGTGTCTGCTGCTCCGTCTCTGTGTTTGTGTGAGCGGCAACTGCGCACTTGAGCGTGCATTGAGAGTGCGCGCTTGTGTACCAATGTGTTTGCAGTCATGTGTAAAATTTGCATGTTGAGTGCATCTGCATGTGTGTGCGTCTGATGACAGCAGGCTGATTAAGCTGTTGCATAGTAATGAGCTATGGCTGTCTGTCTGGCAGCTGCTCTGACAACCTCTTTTCACAACTAGCCCTCCCACACAAAAACACACATGCATGCAAGTGCATGCACCGACATGAGAAATACCACAATTGTGAAAGGGCATCAGAGCTGACAACTGCGCGGATGCCTCGCTGCTGTTCTTGTTAAATCGCTGGAAAAGTTGTGCTAATGCATTAAATCGTAATTGGCAATGCATTAAAGAGGTAGGGCAGCTACCACAGCTCCCTGAGCCAGAGCTGCACTTCCTCCCCTTCACCCTTTGTTGTGTTTTCATCCTGATAATGATTGCCACTCAGGAATAACAGTCATTTCCTGCTTCAAATCGCTGATGTCAGGACGAATATCAGCCACATCAAAGAGGACGCTGAGTGTGTGTCACTACACGCTGTGTATTTGTACTCTTAAGTGTGTGTGTGTGTGTGTGTGTGTATTAGAGGCATCTAGTCGTCGTGTCCCCCCCCCCGTCTGTTACAAATATCTCCGGGGCAACAAGATGGATGTGTGTGCTTAAAGAGCAAGCCATCCCTCTCCCTCATTTTACAGAGGTCAGTGTCAACACCCGGGCAAGATCATGGAGACTAATGCATCACTCAGGAAATGTGAAAAGAGGATTAAGATGTGTTGACTCTGAGGAAAACAAATAAAGTCATTTTTATTTCTTTGGCAAACAAAATAAAAAAAATAAAATAAAAAAATAAGGATGAACGCAACTGTCGCCCTACTAGCTTGTAGCATGTTTGTTTATGTTTACCAAACTGCATACTGAGTTGTAACAGCGGGAAGATTATAATGTGTGGAAAATATAGGCCACAATTATATTTATGCATGATTATCATAATCATGGCATGAATTATCTAATGGTTTAAAGGAAGAGGGTGGCAGTGAGATTAAACAGCCTTTCATTTTGCTGAGGTGGCCCCCAGGGACCCCATCCTCCCACCCCCCGTGACACCATAGGTAATGTATATATTTATATATCCACCTTACCTTGTTGATGTCCCCTTCCTGACATCACACATCATGCACTTAAAAGCTTCTGCCGTGTTCTTGTACGTGCACACGCTGCAGTCCCAAAATCCCTCGTCAGAGGAGGGCTTCGGTTGACGCTTCGGCCTTTAAAACAACAAATGGGAAAACAAAAAAAAAACAAGAAGAAGAAGAAGAGAGAAGGAGGGGAAAAATTAAAAAACACGAAAAGAGGAGGCAGGAGAGAAGAGGAAAGGGGGCGAGAGGAGACACGAGTGAGTTCAGCTTCGCATCCACGAAAGCTATCGATAGCAAACATCTGGGTAAGCCTAAAGGATTTAGGAAATCATCTGCAAGCGCGCTGTGATCCGACACTGTAATTGGCGATGAGGTTTTAAAACCCGCGCGCGCGCACACACATCAACACGCGCACAATAAACACATGCAGAGAGAGAGAGAGAGAGAGAGAGAGAGAGAGAGAGAGAGAGAGAGAGAGAGAGAGAGAGAGACCGTGGAGAAAACCCATTTTTTTCCCGTGCGCTTGTCGATGTCCGCTCCCTTCTCCTAGCCTGAATATCTCGGGCACTCCGACTCGGTCGTTACCTTGTGGGACTCCTCTTGTCGCCCATGCCAGACCTGGGTTTATCTGGAGGTGCTGAGACGAGCAGAAGTCGTGTTATTTCCGATAATTTGAGCAAATAAGCGATGCGCCTGTGCCGCTCGGCTTCCAGCTGTCGTGGAAACTCCGCTTGGGAAATGCACACGTGACTCGCTGCGGCCAATTAGAGGCTGGGTTACTTCTCGAGGCTGACATTCCTCTTGATGAATCTATGCCGCTTTCACGTACCTGCTGTAAGCTCGTGCTTTTAAGTTCTTGCAGTGTTATATATTCAAATTGT
>JAPQLA010000015.1:8190628-8200754 GCA_029822935.1 Naso vlamingii
TGCTATTACAAAATAGCAGAGCTACAACTTATGACACAACTTGTGTCATTGGGTTTAAGAAGCCTTAAGTGGAATAACAATAACCCACACGTGTTGCCGTGGTGTTTTTGTACGTTGAAGCATTCTGTTAAAACTCTAAGGGTGAAAAAGTATTTAAGGACGTAGGTGAAGGATTTGTCTCAATTTCCCTGGGAATCCATTCACAGCAAGTCTGAAGCTTTTGGGAAAGTAGAAACTGACAAAAAAAAGTTTCAGCTCAGGTGATTAATATTTTCTGCCTCTGGTATTTCACTGAGCTAGTAACAAATCTTCTTTTTATTATTTTGCAGATTAAGCCTTTTATATGGCAGCTTTGGGCTCCTACTTCCGTTTTATTAGACATTTGAGGCTCGGTGTGAAATAGCAGCTCCCAAACAAGATACTTGCACCTCTTCCTCATTGTCCTTCTCACACCTGTTATAAGCCTCTGAGCCACCACTTAAAAGGGGTTTTATTGCCCTTTGGGCTCCCCTGTCTTACATAAAGGACCCTTATTAAACTTGAGAGGAGAAGTGTTTATCATTTGACACTGCATGATGTGTGTTAACACCAGAATGATCAGCTAGGACTCAATGGCACTGGAATATTTACACCTACGCGCCAGGTAGAGCAGGAAGGAAACAACTTTCCAGCTCCTCAATTAAGAGCTTTTCTCAAAGGGTTTGACCTCTGCCTGACCACTGCCTCAACTTGTTGTTGTTGTTGTTATCAAATTAAGTGTTATTCTTGTGCACCTGCAGATATACCGTCAGGACTGCGAGACATTTGGAATGGTGGTAAAGATGCTAGTGGCTAAAGACCCCAACCTGGAGAAGCAGCTGCAGGTCCCTCTTAGAGAAAACCTCGGGGAGATCCGTGAACGTTGCCTAGAGGACCTCAAACACTTCATCAACGAGCTCGACGAGGCGGTTCGGCAGCCAGAGCCTTCTGTCTGCGACTCGACCACCACGTCTACAGCCCTTACAACTCATAAACTTTCAAAGACAGGAGTCAGTCACAGCTCATCTTACTGACACCCCGGCCTGCTCATTGTAAGACTGAGCAATGTGAGGATTGACTGCTGAACCTGATTGGTATCTTTTGGATTGCTGGACTGAACTGATCCGACAGCGCAGCAACCTGAAGAGTAACTGAACATGGACAGGATTCAGGGTTGCATCGTATGCAGGAATGAACAGTGTTAGTTTGGACCAGACAATTTTTACTTTGAAGTTCTTCGTGGAAAAATTTTAATTAAACATTCATAAATCTTTTTTCTTTGTGAAATTTTGGCAAAAAAACATGTCTGTATTAAAAAGCTGCCAGTCTCTCACTGTTGTGAGAACGGTCAACATGGTTCATTATTTAACCTATTTTGATGAAAACATATTGGGAATTGAGTCCTCCAGCATGATGACACTTTGCAGGAGAAAAGTTTTGTACCATTTTCTGCAAAGTCTGTTTGTATTTTGTAGCAGTTGGATGTGTGGACCTGGTGCTGCTAAACTAACAGTTCTACATTCTTGTATAAATTTGTACTGTCTAGCAATGCCAGTTCTGTAATTTTTTCATTGTGTTATCTCATTTTGCTTTTTAAACTTTATATCCTATGCCCGTTCTTCCCTGTAAAAACTGTACAAAGCGTGATTATTTTGACGAGACTGAGACAAGAAAGCTTTGCACAAAAGTGAGATGTCATTGAAAGTTAAGTAAAAATGATTTCTGTTGAGGTTGGTTTTATTGTGTTCTCTTAATGCAAGTTACAAAACTTGCATTCCAGCACCATAAACCTCACTCTCGATTTCCATTTAGGGATTAGTTTGCTGGTTATGTTAAACTCCAGTTTATAGTGTCATTGCATGTCTCCCCATTTTGTTATGGTACAGCGTTCTAACATGCTTTTCTTTAAAATTGAAACATACAAGCAAATAATTTCCAACTTTAATATTTCTAAATTTTATATATTAACAAATCAATACTGTTACGCTGTGCAAGTTGCATGTCATCAAAATAGAAGTTAAGATAATTTTCAAGTTTTTAAAAGCATGTGACATTACAAAGTAACTTACACTATGATTTTTTTTTTCCTTACTATAGAGATATCAACATTCTGATGGCTACAAAAAATATATTTTAAAAATCAAAATATGGCAAACGTATGAAGAAAAGAAAAATCCATTTCAAAGCTTTGAGAGAAGAAAATTATTTATTACAAGCGTCTTAACATCACAAAGCATTTAGCTGGTTATGTCAGAGCAAAGCTAGTGAACATTGCAGCTGAATATGGAAAATGCAGGTGTTACTGCCCTTAGTTTTATATTATGTACACCAATAGTGAGCATCGTGAACTATATGTTATAATAGACATTGTTACAGAGTAACATGGCACTTTACTGTGAAGAAAACAGTTTATAAAGTGGCACCTTCTTTGTTTCTCATAAAATACTAACGAGGTCTGTTCGTTACAGAAGCTGAGAGCCGCTGTGCTTGTAGTTTCATTTTTAAATGCCATTATTTTAGAACTCAAATTAATTGTTGCATTATCTTGAGACAATCACGTTCATTTATGCGTGATAATGGGTAATTTATCTTGTTATATTAAAAGTGAAAGGCCATTTTCTCAGGATAACTGAACTTGGTATTATGAGTGAACAATAGGTTGTTTTAATGTAGCATGAAAGCATGTGTAGATAGCAGCTTGAAAACTGTAGCAACTTATTTTAGATGATTATGTCAGATTAAGAAGTATCCATTACCGATCAACTATTAACTATTCTTCAATTAGGGGCTAACACAGACAGATATTGCACTATGCCTTTCTGTTAAAGATAACAGTTAGATCAAACCTCGTGAAGATACTTCAAATCAGATGTGATCAAATGAAACACAGTCATTTTCAAGGTCTTCGTAAATTGTTTTCTTAAATACACAACCCTGATTTCTTGATATAATGGATTAAAGTATCCCATTGTCATACACACACTTAACTCGATTCCCGACCTTGAGACAATTGCTTCAAAAAGTAAATACAAGCACGGCCATTCTCTTCTTCCGTAGTTTGTTTACCATTGCAACTGTTATTTTCTTATACACTGTAAAAGAAACAATTCTTAAAACCACAGATATAAAAATATCAGTATTAAAATCTTAACTTAGTATATACATTATCATTTTGTACTATTATGCATTAAATAATGTGGTTTCTATTTCCTACTTTATCAAACTGTGTACATTGTGTTGCCATTTGAATGCACACAAAGATATTGCTGCAAAACTTCTAAATGAAAAGATAACATTTTAAAAAAACCTAATGACAAATGCTGAAATGAAAGGTAAAGTTTCATGTCACCACTCCAGCCAACTGTACATAATTTTGGTTTGTTCTGTCTAAAGAAGGACTTTGGAATTTACGAGTCTATGCATCATATTAGTGCTAAAATTCAATAAGACCCAAAATCTAGGCCAAATTTACACACACCCAAATTGATTTTCTGACTACAAAGATAGTCTTTTTCCATCTTAGAAGTTTGGATTGATTGATTTTTTTTTTTTTTTTTAAATAGACTTTAGCCTAAAATATGATATGCATTTTGCTGTCTTTCCATGCACCTTCTGTCAGGGCGTAATATGCAGTGTGCACATAACTCTTGTACTGCGTAAAACCAGATTTGACAAATCTGACTTTATTGCTGTGTGTAGTGCAGATTATAATGTAAATACACTCTGAGCTGTTAAGAGATGATACAGTTTTTGGAGCGATGGCTCTTTCTGCGACCAGTCTGTGAGCCATGGATCTGGGAAGAGAGGGCTGTAACCCTTGTTGGGTAGTCCTCAGCATGATAGCGCCCAGCTGCTCGAGGCTGAGGGATTGGCTGTCCCAGAAAATAGCCCTCCTCCTCAGAGTCTGATGATGAGGAAGAGCAAGTAGAACAAGAGTCATCTTCATCTCTGTAGAGCCCCATGAAATGCTCAAACCGTGGGTCTCCTTGAGCTGAGCCTTGAGGCATATAGTCAGATCGGGTTTGGGAGTAGACAAGAGGAAGCCTGTGTGCGGGATGCTGTAGGAGCATTGCACCACATGGAGGGTTTACCAGACCCTGCTGCTGAGGCTCATATGGCCTCTGTGCTTTCTCCAAAGGCACCATGTGAAGGTTGTTGTCCGAACGGGTTTTGCGACTCCTGTGGTGACGACCTTGCCGATGATGATGTTGTCTGCTGCGTCCATGGTGGCTTGTTGGGCGACTTCTTTCTCTGCCTATTTCATCTGGGTAGTATACCCTTCGCTGTGGCTTCTCACTCATCGGATGCTTTCTAATATTGACATCAAACCTATCATTATATCCATTATACACTGTGTCTTCGGAGAACTTGACCATCTGAGGAGGCCTGGACTGGGACTTGCTTCTCCTCAGAGCTGGGGCATGGGCAAACGGGGAAGGGAGACCTTCTGAGTGTGGGGACAATGCAAGAAGTCCTCCTCCTGGTGTGCCTCCCCTAATTGCCAATGCTACCTCCTCCTCATCTCCCTTCTCAATGTTAAGGTTGAGAGAGTTGGCACTGTTGTGAAGATGAGATGAATTAAAGGTTCCCATGTTGCTCATCTTCTCACAGTCATCTGCCACAGAAGGATCCTGCATGGCAAGGGTGTAGATAGTAGGTCTATCCCTGCCATCTCCATCCACTGATGCACCTAAAAAGAGCAAGCAGGGAGAAACATTTTGAACAGCTCTTTAAAAGTTAGTAAGCATATTTTTATAGTAAACACATGCAATCAACAATCTCCTTACCAGTTATGTTTGAGAGTGCCAGGGAGTCCATGGAGTCTCCAGCACCCTGCTCAACTTTCCTTAGCTCATCAGCGATACACTCAAGAGAGTCTTCATACCACTGCCTGCTGTCTGGCCAAAAGGCCTGTCTTCCTGTTCCAGATTGGTCCTGATCCTGGTCCAACTCCAGCTCTTGGATCTTTCTGGCACTGGCAGGACCTGGATGACTTCCATAGGCTGAGTCTCCCAACCCATCCTGGGACTGGGCCCAATACATTTCAGGCAGGTGCTTCTTACTCATCAGTCCAGGGCTAAGGCTGTTGGCACGGGACTGACTGGAAGTCTGGCTCTGGGTGGGACTGGCAGGAGTTGGAGACGAGGCAGTAACCCCCATAGATGTAGTGTCAGGCTTTAGCCATGGATCAGAGACAGATATTAGTCTGTTTCTGTCACTGCTAGGGCTGGGAGATTTTAGGGTTGGCTGCTGAAGTTGGTGTAACATCCCACGGTCACCAAACTTGAGAAGAAGCTGAGTCATATAGTCCTCATGCTGTGCCCATTCTTCTGGATCCTCCTCTCCACCACCATCCTGCTCCTCCCGCTCCCTCCAGAACCTCTCTTCTTCCAGGCCTAGACGGGTCAGTTTGCGCCCCACTATGCCAATGTCGCAGTCAGGATCTCCATCACCCTCTCCATCGTTAAACAGCTGTGACTGCTTCCACTGTTCAGCGGGTTTGCTGCTCTTTCCCATGCGAACACTGCGCCGTGACTCTCTGGAGCGGGCAGACTGGAAGGCAGAATCAGACGAGTCCGAGGCATGAATATCTTCCCCTTGACTGCAGGCCTTTGAGCAATAGATGCGACCCTGCTTTGGCAGGAAGGGACAGCCCAGCAAGGATGTCTTGCACTGGGCACAACAGAAGCACTGGTCTGTGGCATGCCAATGTACACCTTCATAAGTCATCTGGGCATGGTCAACACCTAAAGGATTGTGAGATGAAAAGAAAAGGACAGCATTAGGAATTTTACTTCTATATGTAAAGTCAAAGAAACATATTGCCACGATCTTATGTTGTTAGGTTGAAAAAGTTGTTTTTTATTCTGATCCTAAAATATGGACAGTTTGAAAAAAATATGCAAAGTAAAGATGTTTCTTGCAAGTCACAAATATAACCTACCGATGTTTTCACCACAGGCTTCGCAGTACTCTGCATACAGTGACTCAAAGCAGCCACAACAGTAGGGTCGGCCATCTTTCATGATGTAGCGCTGCCCCCCTAGCATTGTCTCACACTCAAAACAGGCAAAGTGCTTCATGTGCCAGTGACGACCCTCTGCTTCAGTGCACTCATCTGAAAATATGATCTGGAGGGAAACACGCATTCCACAGTTAGTTCAATGGAACTCTTTCGACTTGATCCTGACATTACCTTGTTTTATTGGAAAAACCCTACGTGATAGGTTGGGTTACTTTTACTAAATCTCACCTCATCACAAGAAGAGCATCGTGGTTTGAGTAGTTCGGCGTGGTGTCTTCCACAGAGGATCTTCCCATTTTGGTAGAAATAGATCAGATCCACCAGCAGCTCTTGACACGTGGCGCACACAAAGCATGCTGGGTGCCAGCAGGGGCTCGGCCCTGCTCTGGAGGCAAAAATTGCCATCTCCCCTCCGTTGATGCCTCCACCACACTGACAATCAAAGACAAACAACAGATGATCCATTAGATTTATACTTCAGCCATCACGTTGATACAGTTTATCGAAAGTGGCTTACAACGCGTAAGCCTTTGACTTTGCATAATATATATTAATCTGGTGTAAGTACGCTACCTTGCCAGTGAAACTATGGAGATAACAGACAATCACACAGGGTAGTGACATTTCAAAATAGATATGTGATACAGTCGATGCCTGTGACACATGAGGAATGCATCATGAGAGATTTCGGAGATAACTATTAAAAATATCACATATCTGCTGTTGTTTCATTTGCAGTGCTGCTTAAACAAACAACAGGTGACCGTACTGTAAATGCCAGAGGAACACGATCCATTCAAAATGCATCACCACTGAATCCTACAGTGATGACAATCGTAGCAGAAATACAGCAACAGTTGATAACACCAACATTGCAATGTTATCTTCTCCTTGGGTGTTGCTGAGGAATTAGACAGCATTTCTGTCTCCTAAGCTTAAACAGAATGCGATGGCCTTGGTCCTAAGTCGAAAGATCGTATGACTCCGCAGAGATCATCAGAGCGTGTCTGAACGTGCAATCAATTCTTTATTTAACCCAGCAGAGCTATGAGACACCCATCAGCAGCTATGGCCAGCTGTTAACCATTATTACCAGGGTGGACAGACAGGGGCCTTGGATACAGGCGTGCTGTGTGTCCCTGGGAGTGCGGCCCCATGAAAATGGATCCTGACAAAGTGTGTGCGAATGATATATCCCTTTGAGCATGTGCAGTATGTGTATAAATGGTTTCATGAGTGTACTGAGGTGTGTTGGCAAAACATATGTGAATACACAGGCATGTTCCGCATGTCTCTTCAGGATGTGTGCAGCAGTTGGTGTTCCTGCGTGTCATTTTAGCGCGTGTGACCTTGCATCCTTAAGGCAGCATCTGTGTTTGAGTGGTGACAGACTTCATCAGCCTGTCTGCTGGAATTAACATGAACTGCCTGCTCTTCCTGGATGCTGGTCAGAGGATGTGGTGTACTCCCTGGTCAGGGCTTAATTTGCAGGAAGCCACAAAGCATTAATATTTATGTTTGCTGCATTGAAAGGGATTTTTTCAGCAATATGATCAAGGGCAGCTTGAATAGAACTTGATATTATGTTTAAACCTCCATCACCAAATCAAAAGTAGGAAACAGAGTGCGTGTTTTAGGATTGTTTACAATGTTGTGTTTGTTCATACCTCACTGTGACTTCAACCAGACTGTCAAAATGGAGCCTAGATGTCTCTCTTGTTCAGAAAGTAATAGTTCCTCCTAGCAAGCTGATCGAGAACTTTTCTCTTTCCACACAAAGGATAAAAGGCTACTTTCCTTTGAGAGCAACTGCTGATATAACACTGTTTAGGTGTTTATTAGCCTATGCACTGTAATCCACAGAGAATTTATTTTTTACCAGTGAATACATTCCCAACTGAAGTTTGTTTGCAGAGACAGATGCAGAAACTTGCCTTCTTCTGACAGAAGAAAGTCTGACAACCAGATGCGTGTACTGAGCTAAGCTGCTGTAATTACACCAGTAGATGTGGAATTATGTGCCACATACTGTGTCTTGTTTGGGAAAAGTGGGATTTTAAGACTCTATGCAAGAATTACTTGGTAACCTGCACATCTTTTTGCAGTCACTCATGCTGGGATATAGATGGGTGGCAGGTAATTTGCTGGATTCCTCCTAAAGAACTGGCTTCTCCGCTCGGCTTGAGCACGAGCCTCCCAATTTTCCTGTTTCCCCTCTCGCCCTAATGAGGAAGTTTATGTCCATGATTAAAACCATGGCATTAGCCGATCACGATTGTGCCCTAGGCTGCTATGCATTGGGATGGGTTGGTGGGTGTTAGCAGCCCATGATACAAGTTGGTTTCCTTGTAATGCTAGCTCACCTGTATGGGCACCAGTGGTCTACATGTGCGCATATGCATGTGTGCGTGCTCATGGTTATACATGTTGTGCCTACATTTTCACAGCGGGTGTGTTGCAGAGCTCGGGGCAGGATCTTGGGCGTCCCTCTCCCCAGTGCTTCCCTCTTCCTCTGGGCGCTGAACATGTGGAGCTCCCTCTTTTCCTCCTCAGTGAGAGACTGGCAATAGCGGACCTGGTTAAGACAGAAGACAGGGATAAGTCGAGTTAGCAAACTAAAAGAACAAAAGAGGCTGCAACATGACCGGCAAGGGGTCGAAATGGAAACAGCACTTGATAACATCCACCCATTCCTGCTGATGGTTCGTCTTTCATCTTTGCTCAGAACTTTGGGGAAGTGTGTCACACACTACCCGTACATGGCTGCAAAAGAGTTTAATTAGAGCTAATTCCACTGAAGGCTGTGTTGAAAGGATGGCGTGAGCGATACACAAACCCTTCATCTGTGTTTAGAGATGGTGATGAGGGCGCAGATAAAAGCCCGAGACTATCCTAACAACCAGCTCAGTTGTTCTCTAAACAACAGTAAACGATGCCGCTGTGCAAGCTCACACACACACACATACACACACGTATGCACACACGCATTGTTTCTGTCTTTCCCTTTCACACACACAACACACACAGATTGCTTATCCCTCCGAACCACAGTTACGCGAGGAATCCTCCGGCAGTTTGCTTCCTCGACCAACACGCCCGCCGACAAACACCATAAAACCGCTCAGTCAAATACTGTGCGGTTGTGTGTGTGTGTGTTGACGGTTCCTATTGTTTATCTTCCATGTGTGTATACAGAGACCACCTCCATCAGACAGTAGCCCCCCCCACCTCTGTCCCTCCCCTCTGGTGATAGCCCCTCGGCCATATCTCCTAATGTAAACTCTATTAACCCAGATGTGAAAGGAGTGCTGGTTTACACACCATAAAGCTATTATACAGGAGAGGCTGGCATGTGCTTTACTGTCACTAGAGGTTTTTTTTTGTCAAACAGTAGAGGGAATGTAGCCATTGTTTTAGTTTTACAAGAAAAGACTTGCAAGATTGTTTTTGGCTTTGCTCAGCTGCAGGCTTGAGTTTAGTTATTGCTGGGTTTAGTTTGACATTTCTCTCTGCCAAAATGATACCAAAGTGATCCAAAACTAAAATTCTAATTCACCACGCTTTGGGGATCTGCATGCAACGAAAGAAAAAAAACAGACTTTTTAAATGTTGTTTAAATTTGCGCAGCCAGAAAACAACAGCCTTATAACTACAACAAGCATTTTTTGAAATCTAAATTTGAGTGTGCTTGACTGCAGAGACCATAAACGTATTAACATGTCTTAAAACATTGTACCTTTTTTTTTTTTTTTGCATGGGAAATGTTTTAGAAGACTGACTGAGAAGCTGAAATGTCAGTTGAAGCATCTGCTGAGTGAGCCAAAAGCACTTGATTTGAGTTCAAGTGTAATTAGTGATCACTTTCACAAGTCGGCACTCAAACTGACATCTTTCAGTTTAAGTGCATGAACAGGCAAGACTTTAAGTGTTCGTATTTTGCCTGCCGGTTCCACAAAGTCATCTTTTTTCAGTATATTTTACTATTTCAAGGATTTAAGTGCAAATTTCATCAATGAACATTCATGCAAAAAAAAAAAAAAACCTCTTTCGGAAAATTTGCCTTGCCTAGTTTCATATTTCTGA
>JAPQLA010000015.1:8353006-8383247 GCA_029822935.1 Naso vlamingii
AGCCCCTCACCTGTGGTTCCCAAAACCTTTCTTGTACTCCGCCCAGGTGCGGTTGAAGCTCACAGACCCATCAAGTCGTTGCTGTATCACGGTCCATCCACCTCCAAAGGACTCCATGTCACAGAAGACCTCAAATGTCCCGTTACGGGGATCAGGAGTCACACGATACACTCCGTTCTTCCTCGCCTCCAGAATGTTGTAGTCTGAACAGTCTCGGGGGGCTAAGATGACTGTTGGGAGAAAGAGGGGAAAAAAGGGAGTTATAAAAGAGGCTAATGGGATGTTACAGGGTAATATTTAATCATCTTTTTTTCCTTTTTTCTCTTCTCAACCCAGAGACAGTTACAGAAACAGCCCCTGTGGCAGGAGATAGGAAGAGAAATGTGATAAGGTAGTGGGAAATCCAGCTCTAACCATTATGGAAGTCCTCATTCCTGCATTAAATTTCCGGGGCTGGCTATTCAACTCAAAACTGTTCCGCATGTTCATAGTTCAGCAGGATGAGGAAATGCGGAACAGTCAATAGACTGGCAAAAGTTCAGCAAGTTATCAAGCGCAAATATATCTTTCAGTAGGCATTAAAAACACTCTCGCCTTATAGTCTGCTTCTCAACGTGACGTCCCCTTTTCGGAAATCACATTTAGTGTCACAGGACTCCAAAATGAAAGAAAGTAAGTTAAAGAACAAAGGCCACTGTCGAAGGATAAAAGTCAGTGACTTTCCCCTGTGCTGCACCACAGGCTCATTTCATACAGCTCCTCTGCTTTCCAAAGATCCCATCCTTTTTTTTTTTTTTTTAACCTGCCCACTGACTTTTGAAACTCTTGCTGCTGTCCCCTGTGTTGCGCTGCTGGCTGCTGACCCCACCCGAAACCAAGGACCAAAGGCCCCTGTCAGTTAGCATTTGGGAATTGAAAGGAACAGACTTGTCAAAACGTGGGAAAGTGTAAAAGTGGATTAGAGAGGCGTACCCCCTCCGTGCACGTTCTGCACCTGCGGCCTAAATCATCCTGACACTGGGCAGGCAGCATGTGGATCCCTCCTGAGTTTGTTCAGCGCACTCCATCGCTGATACAGTTTTTTTTTCATACTGTTATATCCGTTTAGTGGCTTGGTGGATTATAACAGAGCAAGGATGTGGTGGACCATACTGATTATACAAGGCCAGACAGCAGGTTTTTTTCAAGTACAAGGAGGGCGGAGTCAAGGCCGAATAGTGTTTTGTGGAGTTGAGAAATAAGTCGTTATGGTACTTCCTGTTATGGTTAGTGCAAGGTTAGACTTTTTTCTTTCTCTCTTTTTTTTTGTTCTGAGAATTTTTGTACTTTGTGCACAAAACGAAATTCCTGTTTATATCTTGTGGTTGCTTTGACTTTTTCTCCTTCTACTTCTTTTTTTTTTCTTTCAAAATAAGTGCCAATGAGTGCCAATGGTAGATTACTCCATTTCTCTATAAGGAAGACAGTCTGGGAGTTGACTTATAAGGTTAGAAATTTTATCCACGTCACGTTGACAGCTCTGCCTGCACTTGGCATTCAAGTATTGTCCTGTAAATTCTTTCAGTGTCCCCTTCACTTTAAGTGTCTGACTGTAGTCTCCACTTCATATCTGCCTCTCCTTATTTGCTCCCATCTGTCTGACTGAGACAGACACCAGCCATCTCATCTTACTACCTCTGGCACTGAGCCTAACCTAAATAACTCCAATATCAGCCACTTAGTGATGTCTCAAAGACTCTTGGCTGATTGGCTGTCGGACTGCTGAGGTGGCTGTTGAATGATTTTGCATGAGCCTCATACGACTTCTTGACAGACTGTTTTCAATGCCATAATGCCAGCCTGACTGACTGCTCACAGATTGATGATTGGCATATAAGGAACACAACTTTTATCAAGGAGGAATTCCTTGTGACAACCAGTAGTCAGTGAAGATAAGCACATGTAATGGAAGGAAATGTGGTTCCGCAGTGATAGATTAATCTTTGCCCATACAGACAGCTTCAACAGAATCCTGTCTATTCTGACAGAAACTCTCATCAACACCCTTCCCTTCAGGAAGTTGTGTGCCCCACTTTGCAGAAAAGCAATCCCTGACGATGTTAAAGACTGGAAATCCATCCTCTTTTGTTTAGAATTGAGTTAATGTAGCTGAGCAGTAACAAGAATTGCTTTTCATTCACCTCAAGGCTCCAATGCATCTTGCAGGAATAAAAGCAGAGACCAGTGCTTGCAGCAAGGATGGGAATTGGCAAACAGGGTGAAATAAATGCTAACAGCCCTGTGAGCCGCGAGTGATAAAAGCATCTTGACAAACGCACTATTAGTCCAGCTTGGCGGTAAAATTGCAATTCTGCGTTGGCTTAAAATGCCCGGGTAATGTATGCCGGTGTTTTATCAGCTGCATGTTCATCAGATTTTTTTTTTTAAGCCTGGAAAAAAAAAAATATTTGGATAAAAGGGATGAAAAGTTTTAAAAAGCAAGTGTCCTCGGATGCCTTTTTACTCGTCTCACTGAGTGTAAATGTTGTGTAGTGTAGCCTAATGAGGTGTACCAGTGCGGCTGGTTTTCTAAATCCCTGCGCATGAGAGTGGTTGTTAACATTTGCTCGCCAGTGATCCATGACTGTAGCCCCTATTTACATGAAAACACACATCTGTCTCACGTGACATCCCCTAAAAATGTTATCTTGATGCAATCTTCTGACGTGTATGCTAGCTTTGGATGAAAACAGAATTTAAATTTGGTTAAATTTGCTGTTAAAAATTAACAATTTAGGTTCATTCAGGAGCCAGGGGAACTATTAAACAATTAATTGCTTCTCTGATGCTCTCTCACATTGTGATAAACAAGCGAAAAACGCTTGTTTGGTTTTTTTTTAACTGAAAGTCCCTATCTAGTTTTCACAACAAGTAAAGGAACATTAATTTGTAATTTAATTGTGAATAAGTGAAATAAATGCGTCCTAAGTGCAAACCATTCTTAAAACCTCTCTGAAATGTCTAAAATGTTTTGTTTCTGTTGATATTTTTAAACATGCTTTTTGAATACAACATGTAGAGTTATTGTTACTGAGGCAAATATGTGGAACTGCAAAAATCTTAATACAATTTGGTCAATTTTCAAGGTTACACTCGCCTCTTGTCTACTACTTTTTGGTTCACCTCAGACACCGTCGAGCACGTTTTCCTAACTTGCAGCAGAATAATTTTCCGGTTCTTGACTTTAACATGACAGATTGATGTTCAAATACAAGCGTTACCGACCCTGTGTGCCGTCCGTGACTGATGCTAGGAAAGCCGCCCACATTACTTCTAGTGTTGTTGTCAAGAGATAATGAGAGCTAGTTGTTTTATGCAGGAATGAGCACTCAAGAGCATGACCTCCAGAGGAAGAGAGAGGCTAGGCACCGGCAAAAGGGATTAAAAGAGAGGGAGACTGAGAAAGTTGCGGCGTGTAAGGGGTGAAGAGGAGCGGTGATATGAAGGGGAAATGTTAAGGTGAAAAACAGATACTGAGGATAATTTGGTCAGAGAGAGACAAAAGCACTGACGGGAAGTTTGAAGGAGAAAGAGGAAAGTTTAGGGGAGAAGAAAACAGAGCAAGAGCTGGGATTCCCTTCACGCCACTGTCCCAGCTAATCTACTTAGAAAGAGGCTCACATCTGTTTTCCACATAAAAGCCCCATTATAGCTTTTACATTCAAATTCACTCATGCAATATCAGGTTATTATTCAGTTTCTGTCTGAAAAGTGGCCTGCATTTTAACTATGCCCTCATCCAAACAAGCATCTGCATCAATGTAAATGGAATGTGTGCTGTGCTTGATTAGTTTACAATTCCTATTGATAACTTTATGCTTAGTATCCATCCTCTCTTGACTCTTATCATAATTGAACATGACTCTAGTTAATGTTCTCACTTTGTAGTAACGTAGGCGCCAAGTATCTGTCTCTTTACCCAGCCTCCCCTTTTTGAGTTTCTCCATATGGAGAGTGGTGGAATGTCAAAACACTTGAATTTGTTATATAAGAAGTCATCAGAGTTTTCACGTTGACTCCAGCTGTAATTTAGCTTCGCTCTTGTGCAGTATGACCTCAACCTAAAACTATTTCAGTAATTTTTGCTATGGCTCCACTTAACCCATCTACTATTCTACTATTCTAATAAAGTAAAGAATGGAGACCCATTGTTGGGTAAGTACACTCACTTAAAGCTGGGGTAGGCAGTTTGTTCTTGGTGTAATGGTACACAGAAGTCACAGTTCTGTTCACACCTTAGTTTAGACATCACAGTTCAGGACGAGTTCAGTACAAAAATTTCATCATAGCATCTTTCTCCTTTTCCATGTTTATTTTTTTGCTCTCTGGCTTAGCTGAGAAAAACACTCTGGGCACGTGCAGTAGTCCATATGTCAAAGGTCGTCATAGGTGATTTAGTAAAACAAAATGAGCCGCACCGGGTGTTTAATTTTGAAATTTTACCGTATTCGCTGCCGTGTCTGTGATTTCCTGTGCGTGGAGCTAGCCTCTCCCTCGCTTGTTGCAGCTTAAACGGTGGATTAATTGTTTTGCAACACCTCTGCGAAACTACTCTTTTCACTAACAGAGTTTAACGTTAATCGTTAAGTTTAATGTTAATGTTAGAAGCCTCGCGATTACAAGATTTAAAAGAAGCAGGCGGGTCTACAGTGTTAGCCCAATCAGCATGTGCTAAACTTGCTAAAAGCTTACCGCTGCTTAACGTTTCCACGTGGAACTTGCATATGTGAATTTGGTTTTGGGCTACCTTCAACAGTCTTAATACATTATACTGTATATATTTATACTGTGTATTCTCCACAGCATTCTATGCACCCGAGCCATCATGTGTGTACCGTAACATCTAATACAAATTGATGTATTGCGACACCCCTAGTAATCAGACAAAAATTTTTCTAATAACCTTTCAGCTTAATAATTCAGCTGGCCTGAAAGAGCACTAGACTTTTGCAACTATCCTTGGCTCTGTATTCAGGCTTTAGAAAGAGAAGTCCATAACAGGCACTTTCCGGCCATTAATCTGTCATTTCAGTGAGCACAAGTCCGTATCGGCTGCTCTGTGCTGCCCTTCCTAGCGACAGGTCACGTCACTACAAGCTGATTGGCTGCTGGAACAAGTAACGTGCCTTATGTTCTCAGACTGGCCTCTGGTGACTAGACAAGCTGAGTTGCAGGCGACACCATTAGCCATCTTGAATCAATTCTTCTCAAGCTGAATCTTTGGTGTAAACTGGACTTAAAAGAGAAAACAACAACTAACAAAATAAAACATGAGCCAGAGAAAAACACGGAGGGGAGGGTGCAGCTGAGCTGCTTCCTTAGGAGTCTCAAACTACAGCTAGCTTGATTTCCAGATGTTGCCTACCCCAGCTTTAAGTGTATTTTTAATCTTAAGATTATGCAAATCTCTCCAAAACATGGAACTTTCATACCGATAATGGTAAAGTCATGTCACAACAAACCACTGTGTGTGTAGCAGCCACACAGTGACACTATCAGCCTGCTAGATTTCATTTCCCATTTCCCAAGAAAGGCTGCTTTAGGTCAAGGTGACCACCCAGAGTTTTTGGGTTGTTTGTAGTGATTGCAAGTCAGAAATGTCCACTTATGCATGATTGGATACTTCCCATGCCAAGAAATTCACCTCACAACAACCCAGCGTAACCCTGTTCAGCTCCAACTGGAGTTTCATTACCATAACAACATCTGTGGTGAATTCAAGGGAAAAGAAAAAAGAGATGAGAATAGAAAAAAGGGCTTCTTGATCATGCTCGGAAAGATTCAAAAACATTAATAAGAGGAGAGGCATCTTTTGAAATAGCAAAGATAGAACAGAATAAAATATAACAGAGGTTTTTTGGTCAAAAGAGAATGCATATATAGTAAATGGCTGTGAAGATGGAGATTGCTTTCCAAAGACAGGGAAAGATTGGAGCATTCAAATAACAAAAGAGAGAATTCTACCAAGCAAATCTCAGAAATGCAGCCTTACACTGAGGGCTGTTCTGGACTGGACATGCGGTGGTGCAGGTGGAGCTGAGCTTGTTCACCACTCCAGTGATGTTTTCCACCTGCCTGTCCACCATCGCCTGCACGTTGTCCATGTTGAGCAGGTTCAGCCCCTCCAGACGTCCCTGCAGAGCCGAGATCTGGTTCCTGGCGTTGCGCAGGCTGGCTGACATCCTGTTTAGCTTCACCTGGGAAGGGCCAAAAATTATTTCCGTGCGCAGCACACAAAGCAGGTGGATTACTCAAGTCACCAGCCACCTCCATTGTTTCACCAGCCACTTAGAAATTTAGAAAAGAAACAAGGCTGCTTGATGTTAGGCCCTCTGCCAGACTGGCTATGAGAGAAAAATCTACCGCCATTGGCTGGTGTCAAACGCTGATTCCCCAGCCTGTTTACAGTACCAGGAATTTTCCCTGGCGCTCTGGTGCCAGGTAGGACTTTACAGGTCTTTAAACATCTTGCCAGTTTACATTCCTGTTGGGTCCATTTGACTGGGCAGATTTGTGTGACTTTAATCCGACTGCTTGTAAAGCACATTTCAGTTTATTTTAGTGACACTCATCTAAACAAACTAATCACAAGGCTGATAAGGATTCAGGCTTACTGGAAACTTGATGAAAATACAGAAATTGGTGCAGTGCCATTTTTCCACTGTTTGTACAGACCTCTAAATGATGCTTTTCGTGCGTTTTCAACATTACTCAATTTCTAAACAATTACCCACTCTAATTTTGATAAGCATAACAAATACAGTCACAAAAAAACTCCCTTTTCTGAATATAGAAACTATATCTGGAGGTTTAGAGTTAATAAATGGGTAAAATCTTCAGTTTTTCTTTACATTAAAAGTGTCTTTTTCAACCTGGAATGCATCTTACCTGCATCTCCTGCATGGTGCTCGGGCTCGGTGTAATTTTCCCATAAATAGAACCCTGCCCTGGTCCGGCAACATCCTGCACAGTAGTTCCAGGGACCATGCCATCTCCCCTCTCCTCTTGACTGAACCCACCTTGCACCTCCTGTCCTGTCAGATCCAGTCTCACTTCTTCTCCAGTATGTCTCTGAGCGGAGCCCTGTGTCTGTCCCTGATCAGCTTGCTGATGTCCAAAAACGCCACTGCCCCTTGCCCCACGGCACTCCTGGCACCCGCTCTTAAGCTTGTTGACCACCTCCTTCAGGCTTTGCAGCTCCTTCATCGTCTTCTCCAGCAGCCTGAACTGCTTGGGCAGCTGGATGGTGAGGGGAGGCAGGGTAAGCTGATAAGGGCATTCCTCTCCATCCTCTGCCCCGACCCCATTGCTCCCGCACTGGCCAGAGGGTCTCAGTTTTATGGGGCAGGAGCTGGGGGTACCAGATTCAGATCCCAAAGAGTAGGTTCCTCTAGCGTCCCATCTCGGGTGTGAGTTGGCAGGGAAGTCTGCTGCCCGGCTGGCGCTCGGCACCAAGGTGGCTGTGAGCAGGAGGCTGGCACAAACGCAAAGTACAATTGTCCTCATTTTTCTGGATGAGATTTGTAAAGATGAAATGAGTGTGCGTAAAGTGAGCGTCCGTCTGAACCTGCCCCTGATATGAATTTAAAATGTCTGGATGTGTAGAGTAGTGTGTTTGCGTATGTGTGCGTGTGTAAAGGTATATCTGTCCCCGCAGCTGCAGAGTGTAAGTTTTGGAGTATGTGAATGTGTGTTCAGTATCCTATTGGTTTAAGAGTGTGTGTATGAGCACAGCCTGCAGGATGGAGAGCGCGCAGGGGAACTGCTGCTGCCTCAGATAGCTGTGTCATTAATATCAGGGTGGGTGAGTGAGGGAGGGGGAGTGAGTGAGAGAGAGAGAGAGAGAGAGAGATGGGAGGGAAAGGAAGGGTGTTGAGTTGGAGAGGTTGGGAGGGGCCGCACTATTGCGTAATGCAAAAGACCATATCGCAGCACCGTGAAAAACCAGAGATGCAGACAGAAATAATGGGAGTGGGGGAGAGAAAGAGGGGGAGGAAAGGAGAGAGACAGAGAGGAGGTAGGTCCTTTGCCTGCAGTCAGGGCACGGTTCCGTCCTGCTCCCTCTGAAATCGGCTCATTTCCCTGAAGTGACTCAGTGCACAGGAACTATCGGCTCAGCTGACGTTGGGGGGATGTTTTTCACGCTTTTAGATGTCCGCAGCATAAAACTTAAAGGCCTTGTTTTCTGACCCGGTTCAGACTCCAAAGCCAAGTTGAGTCAACTTTACCAGTCAGCAAATTAGGCTCAGGTGGACACAATTACTGTAAAATCTATGGTTAGCCAGCAGCAGGATGTTGCAAAACAAGCACAAGAGCCATCCGAGAAATCCGATCAGTCAGTTTAGCACCTTTATTATTGACTTGATTCAGTATTTAATTTTTTTCTATGTAGCAGTTTGCTCATTTTATAATGGATCTACATTAAAATGAGTAAATAGTAAATAGCTATGTTCTGATGGCTAAATAGTTCAATAAGAAGGTCTACACTATGACATATCTTTACTGGTTTTCTATAATTTTCACAGTCAGTTGAGATGTTCCAATACTTTTTCCTTTCCTGATACCCATTCCAATACTTAAAATGTGGATCAGCCAATACTGACTACCAATCCAATACCGGCACAAACAGTTCCTTACACTTCTCCTTTGGCTTTTCAGTGTAAAATATTGCTGAATGCAGAAATTTTGCAGCTCTGTTGGGTCTCTCCGCTCTTCTTCATCGCTCTTAAAAAATAGGAGATGCCAGTGGCGGCAAAGCACAATCTCTCGAGTGCTGTTTTAGAGCGACAGGTGTGTAGGAGCGGTATGTTACATCACTCAGAGCTAACTGAGTTGATTGAAAAGTAGCTGAGTAATGTTGAGCGGCTAATTGATTAACATGGTATCTGACTGGTGCACAGTCCGGCGTGCTCACCTATGCTGATACCAGATTTTCAGAGGTATCGGCAGTATCTTTCGATACTGGTATTGGTATCTGAGCAACTGCAGATGTCAAGAAAGTTTGGTCCAAAACAAAACATGGAAATTTTAAAGCAATTTCAAACTTTCACTTTCTTTTACTGTTGTCCTTAACAAAGGGAAATAGAACTTTTTGGTAGCACAAATTAGAAATGTCTTGCTTTGGGGCTTTGGTTACCTGGTTTATTTTCCTCTCATAAAGTTCTTTATTTTTTCACTTGCTTCCTTCTCAGGAAGCTTAAAGATTACAAAATGTAATCATCGATCCATTTTACTACAGTAAGCACTTTAATCGAGGATGATTTCTGAGGCTTCAGCTGTTGATAATTAAAGAATATATATATATATTTATTGAGTTTAAAGGGACAATGTGCTCATACATTAGTCATTCTCAATAAATGAAGAGATGCGTGCACCAGATTTAGCAGAAAGCTAATTTCAATCTGCAGTTCCAACATAAAACAAAAAACATGACACGCCATACATGATGTAATACACACATGTTACACATTACCTATATACAATATACAATCTCAAAAACCCTAGAGTAAAGTGCTTCATATAGTGGCATGGTATAATGTACAATATGTAACTTTATTTAAAATTCATTAAAACTTTAATTGCTGTAATGTCACCATTGTTGAAATTCTGAACTGGTTTATGCAGTTTGTTTCAAAATGAACAAAGCGAACAGTTAATTAAGTCCTGATACTCTTGTTTCTACCTGTAATGCAGATGTTCATGTGGTCATTTTATGTTTTGAAATTGCATCCACAAACATCTGATGCAGTTTAAGAAAGCATCTTAATAATGATGATTACTTAAGAAAAGCGATTAAATTTGTGTAAACAACTCTTAGGTTTGGATCCGCGGTCTAGATGTTTTCAGAACATAGCGTATGTTTTTGCATGTTAAGTGATTCATAATCACGGGATCCTTTAATTTGATTTTTCTTCCTTGGACATTAGATGTGTCATGCACGTGTCATATTTCTAGAGAAGTGACACAGTTTTGGATAATTGATTTCAGCCACACAAGTGGCTCTCAGCCCCGATGGAGGGTCGGTCCAGAAAGGAAAATATTACCGCACAAAAGTTCTCGTAACAAAGTGATTCAATCTAGCAGCAGGCTCAAGTCCAATCCAAAAGTCAATATCCGGACATGGAGGTAGAGACGCAGAGAGAGAGAGATGGTGGTTCACTCTATCACACAGAGGAACTGAATGCTGCACCTCTGTGATCATTATTTTTCTCCCCGAGGGAGCCGAGTATGAGAGCCCACAGGTTGTTTTTGTTACACCTTTCACATACCTGCCGCACCACGCACTCGTATTACTGGAAACTTTGCTGCTGTTCTGCAGTACAGATGACAGGCTTGCTCCGTCAATTTATGAGAGTGCGTGTGTGTGTGGGGGTGGGGTGGGTGAGCGGAAGAGTAAATGGACAGGTATGTGGGTCCATGTGCCGGTATCAATATCTTCCAGTGATTGTTTCTATCTCACTTCAAAGATTGTGCGCCACATGTGAGCCTTATGCAGCCGCCCAATGAAAGCCTCCAGTGCTGCCAAAGATAAGTCTTGGCACCAGAAATAAGAGGGGCTGCCCGAAACCGCTTCAGGCTGCTTCTCTCAGATGAATGGCCAGCGTATGGCCAGGATGTCAGTCGCTTCGCTGGTATGTTTTCTATGTTGCTGAAAACTCCAATGACCATATTTGATGTGTTATTTTGCCTCAATCTGTTTTAAATTGTTGTCTTATTCCAATGCAATGAGATAATTTCACATAATTCCATTATTTGCTTTTCTTAGGACTAGAGCCTGACCAATACAGGATGTTTGGGACTGATGCCTATACTGATATTAGGCAGTAAGAAATTCCAATTTCCAGTATATTGGCTAATTATTTATATATAATATCATGACAAAGATATGTAAATGAGGCAGGATTTCTCACATTTAAACATACTTCTTTTACAAACATCAGAGCACTGAACCGTAAACCCTTAACTTATTAGTTATTAAAGTGAAACTAGACAACTTTTTTGGCTTAACTTTGTCATTATGATGTATAACCTGATTTGACAGTGTAATAGTGGTTGAAAAATGATACCATTCGCTGCTACATTGGTCTCCATTAAGCCCTGTTTTTGCCCTGGTATTTTGTTTGCCACTGGGATAAGTTTTGTGGAAAAATGAAGAATCAGTGACACTCTCTGTACTCCCTGTCCTAATTCGCCGGTCTATGCTGCATTTCGTAGCGGCAGATGACGTCAGCACAAGCTGATTAGCTCACCGTGCGCCGCCAACAACAGAGTGTCTGCAAGCCACACCGTCAGTCGGCTCGAGCACGAGATGAGACGGACCAGTTTACCGCGCCGCAACTTTCCCTGCAACCATTTCGTCTGAGTTCAAACTGGACTCAAAAGACTGACAACAAACAAGATAAAATGCGAACTGGCGCAAATGGCTGCAGCGGATTTGCTTCCCGACGAGTCTAATGCTCCAGCTAACATTAGCTTGCTAGCTTGTTTGCAGAAGTTGTCTACTGCAGCTTTAAATAATGAACTAACCTCTACTGGACAAACCCCAAAAATACACCATTTTAAATTACTAGTCCAAGCATTTTTTCCAGCCTTAAAAAAACATTTTAATATCAGCACATATTGGAGAGCATGTACGCTAATATTAATATATCTGTGATAGCCCAGTATCGGTCGATATCAGCAAACCGATATATCAGTCTGGCCTTAATTAGGGCTTTACATTTGAATGAAGTTTGGACCAAATGACTCACTTACCATTTCAAGATGTATGAGTCAGAGATTCAGCTCAGTGGTTAAACACGTAGATCATATGTTACCAGTCCGGTGATGTGACCTTGAGTGACTGCTAATGCAAACTTACTCTGAAAACACAGAATAAATCATATTAACGAGAGCCCTAATCTGCATCATTCACAGCGTTCATATCTCTGTCCTTTCAGCCCTTGGAACGTGGTCTCGTACCTGCAAGCACATTTGACAACAGCCAGATAAACAATTTAATGGAATGAATCTAAAAACATAATCGGCTATCCCTAATGTTTGAATTCAGGGGGAGTTATCAGTCCGAGTGTGTGTGTAGAGTGTTTGTTTGTGTGCGTTTATTGCCGTAACACGGTCCGACCTGAGATATCCTCAGTTCTGCAACTCTTTGATACGGACAAGGCTATCCCTCATTACTCCCCCCGCTATACCAACCTGGTTCTGAAGATAAGAGGGGAACAACACATGTCGTCTGTTTCTATCACTGTTACACACGCAGAACTACCTTACCGCAGAGAGAAATCCATCACTAACAACTCTGAGTGATAGTTATTCCTTTGTTGCAATGCCTTTGACCTGAAATTTTTTTCTCTCGTGCGCTTTTTGTTTTCACAGCTGTGTGTCTTTTTATCAACTTTTTTTGTTGGGGTTATCAAGGTCCGGTAGTACCTGCGATCTCTAAACATTATAAAAGGGCTATTTTTGCCGATTGTTTTCCTTTGAGATTGCATATTATTTTGGGGGGTTTGTATTTTACACTGATTGTGATAAAGTGTTCTGATGTTGTGATATCTGTTGTGCTGATAAAGGTTTGTTCAGAACAACCTGGGTAAAATCCTCTTTCCAGACATCAGGGAGTTAGGGCTTTGTTGTGGTCGATCACACTTTGTATAAAGGAGCTTTTTCTCACAACAATAACTGAAGCTAAACGTTTTACCACAGAAAAAGCTTTTTCTTTTTTTTTTAAAGTTTGGACTATTATGACATTTGAAACTCTTTTGGAGTCTCTGGTGATTTCATTTTCTTCTTTCCTCTACTCCTTGAACTTAATTCTGTCACTTCACAATATTGCAAAACTGCTTACGAGTCAGAATAGTATCTGGTTCCTAGCAATATTGCACTATTGAACATTCTCTGTGGGAAAAATGGCAATAAGAGATTTCTGTAGAATGTGAATTTCTATTCATATCTTGTTTTTTATACAGTACATGCAGCTCTGGGTCACTTCTGAGCTGGCAAACCCACACAGGAAGATTTATCGCCCACTTAGCTGAATAGAATTTAGGGTTGCTGTAATGTCCGGCTGTGGCTGAACTGTTAAGATGTGGATGACTGACACAGGGGAAATGTATAAATCCCAGCCACCAATCACATGCTGATCGGGGTTTAGAGATGTCAGTTGCAAGCTTAGTGTGCAAAGTGTTTCATCATGTTTGAATGATTGGTAATATTTCTTTTTTTATGCTCCTCAGTTGTTGTCAATGGGCAAAATCAGTCCGACCAAAGCGGCCAAACTGCAATCAAGCTACAGACAACTCCAAGATACTCTCAAGAGGTATGTTTTCTTGTTGAAACGTAAGTTATGAACCATCTTAATGCTTCTTTCTGTGCTAAAAAATTTATTTTTGTAAATGACTTTAAACCATCATGTTCCTAACCTTTTAACATCTATCTGGGGGGGACTTTCTGCCTTGTGGAATACCCAAATAAAAATTTTAAAACACCAGAATTGTAAGGCCGAAATGCATGTATGAGGATTAGTAGATATTTTATTGAAGAGCATGTCCAAAAAGGACAAAAGTTAAAACATTTAGGTCTTTATAAGCAGTGCTTAGGTGCTTTGAAATACCCTAACTGGATCACTCGTGTTCCGACGGATGCAAAAAGGTCAAGTAACATTAGAAAATCTATTTTGGACATTTGTGCATCCACGCAGAATCGTCTGCAATGTGATGCATTTAAACCCCTGCACGCACCCCGGTGCATTCAGACTGCAGAGATACTGAAAATAGTAAGAGTTCAGTTCTCGTGACAGGCAGAATCCATCCAGTTGAAGTGTCCTTGAAAAAGACTTTAACTTCTTATCAGATGCGGTTGTGCTGCTCTTATATACGTTCAAAAAATGAAAGTAGTGACATCAGCCACTGGCCTCTGAAGAGACAATTTTCTGTGTCTGTATTGAAGTTACTTCTCACTCACTTAGTGGAGCAAGAAATCCTAATTTAAGCAAAGAGGTGGAAGCAGAGAAGTTGCTGCCACTGTATTAACAAGGTGCAACAACTGAATGTATGAGGCTGAGGCGCATGTCAGTCAAGACATTTGTCTTTTTAACCTTTTATTTAAAATCTTATTGGAACACTTATTCCCTAGCGCCATTAAGGCTCCTAACAGACGAAGTGAAATAAACTTTTGAGACTCCATTTTCTTATGCAAAGACCGAATCTTTCCGTGATTTCTTGTGGCAACTTAATCTGAATGTGCACATTAAATTTAATTGGCTTGGTACCCTGAGATCTATTCATAAACATCAGCACCAACTTTGCATTACATGCATATTATATGTACAACAGTGAAAAATCTGCTGTTAAATGTGTTAAGGCTGTTTCTAGATTTTTTTTCTGGCTAATGAAAGTTTCTAGAGATATATCTTAATTAGTTAGAAAACAAGAGGCTACTGTCATATTACCATGTAGGAAAAAAAGCTTGAAAATCAAGCATGGTTAAAATTAAGCTTTAGCAGTGATCTACATCTGTTATCTAACTTGATGGAAAACAGAGATTGGAGTCAGACGACAGTTTTACCTTTGTTTTGGACTGTTGGAAAGCATGTAAATGTACCCAGATGTTAGTAAATAGTAACCATATACTGCATACTAGTGTTGTAGTTAAGACCACACTAATCGAGACCAGAATGTGCCAAGACCAAGACAAGACCAAGACTTTAAGGGGTCAAAACCGAGTCAAGACCAAGACCATTCAGCAATTTGCCTCTGATTTCGAGGTGTTGATAGAAGTTTAATGTTGTCCCAGATGTCTCAGTAAACACTGCCTTGCAGAACCTGCGATCCGCTCAGTGTTATCTATTGCATGTTGTTTCGCACGTGAATTTTCTGTGATAAGGTAGCCAAACTTAGACGATTTATTGGCAGCGTTTGAAGAAGCAAGTTTTACATCCTATCACAGTAATTATGTTAACAAATATACTTGTTGTGGTCTTGACTGGTCTCAATCAAAAATCCTGAGTCTGCTATGTCTGAGACCAAGACGAGACTGAGTCAAAATGCATTCAATGCCTAGATGAGACAGAGACTGGGGCCTGACCGATATGGAACTTTTGGGGCCGATGCAGATACCGATATTGGGGAGTAGGAAAATTCTGATATCCGATATATTGGCCGATACTCTATACATATAACATTTTGAATGTATTTATCAAATATGTGAGACAGAGTGTGTAATGAAGGCAGGATATCTAACAAACTTTACTCCAAACATCAGTGCACTGAACAGCAAACACTTTACTTATTTTCAATTAAAAAATGGACCACCCCCTGCTGGACAAATTATGTGATTACACCTTTTTAAATTAGCAATCCAAGCATTTTTTTTTCAAGCTTAAAAAACAGTTTTAATGTTGGTACTTATTAGAGAACATAAATGCCAATACCGATATATCTGTAATAGGTCAATATCAGCCGATAATATCAGCAAACTGATAAAACAGTCGGGCCCTAACAGAGACCTTCTTAAAGTGGTCTTGAGACCAAGACAGATCTCAAGTACTACAACACTACTGCATACCATATTCTCAATTTATTGTTTCACCCCAATAGCACACAGGATTCAGAGATCCAGCTTTTGGCAGAGGCAAAGAGGTGTCATGCTGAGCTGGAGAGGCTGCAGGCTGAGATGGCAAGAACAGAGGAGCAGAGCACCTCTGAGCAGCCTGGAACTGAGGTCAATGAGCTGAGGCAGCAGCTCCTGCGGGCATACAATGAACTGAAAGCTGCTGAGGACAGAGAGTATGAGACGCAACACAAACTGAAAAGGTGAGCTGAAAATACACGCACATCATTACTGAAGTCACTCAGTGTATATCAGATGTCAGCAGGATGAAATGAAAAGTGACATTTGATTCATGAAAATGGGACTGTCGCAAACTTATTTCAGATTCAGCAGTGGTTTTGTCTGTCTTACACACACACACACACGCGTGTATTCAAACATGAAGTTTACAGCACTGACAGGAACCCACGAGACGGAGAGTAGAACAAAACGCAGAAGTGAAACAGGAGCTGTGAAGAGAGAAGTTGTGTACAGTAGGGGCTAGCACTTGCATGGACACACACACATGCACACGCACACATGCAAACACACACACACGGTCACTAGGGACTGAGCACTAAGGGAGCTACAAGAGGCAGCATCTTTGCAAGTGGTCATTGACTTTTAATGGAGGCGAAGGTGAAAGAGTAGAGACAAATACACACAAATAGAATCGGTACTGTGTGTGTGTGTATGTGTGCGCGTGTGTGTGTGTAATGCTTGGCTACAGCTTTTTTTTTCCCTACCAATGAAACTGTTCACTGTAATGAGAAGAAAACGTTTTGTACTGTTTGGGGTGAATTTTATTGCTGTTCCGTTAATGTTGTTTGTTTCAGTAGCGAAGTTGTTTGGTTTTTTAAAAAATTTTTTAGATTTATGTATTGAGAAAAAGTTGACGTAAGCATTTAATTATACAAATACCACATTTAAGTGGATTTTTATGTTTTATTTGAATGTAACGTGTTTACTCGTCTGAGTTCCCTGCTCTGGTCAGTTAAGTGTGTTATTTTGCTTTTTTTTGTTTTTTGACGTCAGTCCTGTACTTGTTTCTGTTCCTCTCCTCTAATCCTTTCCTTTCGCTCCCATGAGTCTCTTTTCTCATTGCAACCAATTTTCCTCTTTTCGGCAGCAGGTTTCTCTTTTCCTTCCTTCAGCTCACTCCACACCACTATCAGTGTCCAAAAGGTCAAACACACCCACAGAAATGGAAAAGCACACACTCCCTTGAGTAGCTCTCTCCTCTCTGTACACAAGCTATACTTTTTAAGGGCCAAAGGGAGGTTGCTGAAACTTTGCTAAGCAACACGATAACATAACACCAATAGTTCCCAAAATTTATGATCCCTCGTTAAAAGTTCCATAGGACTTATTATAGAGGCCAGTTCAACTAAAGAGCAAATTTTGTAATTTATGATTCAAATGCAGGTGAAAGACTTTTAACAGTAATAATGTCAAAAACAATTAACGTGTCCTGTGTGAAATATTAAATGGTAAATGAACTGTATTTATGCAGGGCTTCTCTAGTCTCTCTCCATTTTTAAGTGCTTTTATGACACAAGTCAGCATTCACCCATTCACTCACATTTACACACACACTAACGGCAGAGTGGCTTTGCTACAAAGAGCCAACCTGCTCATCAGGAACTCATTCACACACCAACGGCACAGCCATCGGGAGCAGTGTGGGGTTCAGTAACTTGCCCGAGGACGTTTCGACATGCAGACTGGAAGAGCCGGGGATCGAATCACCAACTTTCTGACTGGCAGATGACCCACTCTATCCACTGAGCTAAGGCTGCCCCAAATAAGAGTTAGATTTAAAGCAGTCAGTGAGTCAGTCTCAGTGAGGAGAGAGCGTCTGCAGCAGCAGGCGGCAGCGTCTTTTTTTTCTGAGCTCTCCGTTTTTTTTGTGCGGCTGCTCTGAGCACTTCAAAGTTTAAAATTTCTCAACATTTAAGAAAGGCACTTGTATCTTTGTCGACGTGCTTTTCAAGGAGCAGAAGATCACTGCATTGTCATTGTTTCAAAGACTAGTAGATCGGTCGGGACTCGAAGATGAAGGAGAAGCTGGTGTTGGCCGTCTCGTTGTACCCGGAGCTCCACGATATGTTCAGCAGAAACAATCATAACGGAGAGAGGAAAGCCCGTTTGTGGGTTTGTGTTTGTTCATGACATACACCTGCATCCTCCTTGGAGGAGCTGTGATAGCGAGGCCATTATTATTATTAAGCTCATCATCATCCAAACAAAGTGTGCGAGAAAGCCTCCTCGCGCTTCATCCCAGCACTCTGGAGCGCTCCACCAGCGCTTTTCTGCATTAAAAAAAAAACACCAGGTGGACACAGGCCCTAAAAATAGGGCCCTAACTTTGAAAGCAGTTGAAATGTCAAAGTAAAGCACCAGCAATACTTTGATGTGTGAGGGAATATTTAAAATGTCAGCTGACATAAGCAGTTTGAGATGTCAGAGTAAAAGTCGTTGTCAGTTAATGTGTAGAGGCTGAAAGCAGTTGAATCGTAGGCACTGAAAGGTCCAGTGAGTGTGCAGGATTTAGTGACATCTAGTGGTAAAGTTGCAGATCGCACCGGAATGAATATCCCTCCGCTTAGCCCCGCTTTTAAGCGTGCAGGAGACCCAACGATGGCCAACATGAAGGATCTATCACAGAGCCAGTGTTTGGTTTGTCCATTCTGGGCTACTGTAGAAATTGAAAGAGCTCCCTTTCTCGATTTGCACTGAGGCTGAACCTCCAGCGATAAGGTAATTATGTGAATATGAGCAGTGAAAACAGTGAAAGTGTCAGAAAGTTCAAATGAGAGTGACCATGCAACATCACTGCATTCTGCATCTGAGCATTTGGCACTCATAACATACACTCATACACATAAAAATACAGAAAACGCTGAATAACGTGATTCATAGATATGGTGGTGGCTTGTTTTTAAAGCACTAATGAAACTACTAGGTGAAAGTGTGAGGATGAAGAGGTTGAGGAGGAGTTCTAAAGTTTCACTTTGGAGGAAAAGCCAAAAAATAATGATCCTGGGTGGAAGAAATACAAATTTTTGACTTGAGATATAAACCCCAGAAAGTCAGAGGAGAGAAAAATAAGTGAGTTATATACCTATATAAAATCTATAAGGCCTAACAGGCCTCATGCACTCAACAGCCTAACATACATATAAGCACATCCTCTTATCTTATATTTCCTGCGCTGCATTTGACCCTGGATAGTATCAGCAATATAAAACCACTAGCAGCATGTAAACTCACCACTATATTGCATAAATATGATCCGTAGTATACAATGATTTTTAGAGCTGAGCACACACACTGAGGCAGCGTGTGGGAGGCACAGCAGTAATCAAAATATTAAATGAAAACCACTTACGGAGCGTTCGCAGGGGATACGGTAATAGACAATATTAGAGACTGAGTGTGCGTATTATTTCAGACAGCTTTTGGTCGTGAACTCTCTTGTCTTTCATTACCTCCATTTCTCTCTCCTCTTCTTCTTCTGCCCTTTCTTTCAACCCCTCTGGCCTAATCTCAACCCCTCTTCCTCGTTTCTTCTGTTCTTTTTCGCCTCTCCTCCTCTCATCCAAATGGCTCGCAGTCTGCATATGACGAGCAGATGCTCACCATGCAAATATGCATTTTTAAAATCTCTGCATCCTTTAATCTTAAGCCAAACAGATACGCAGGAATTCAGCACTTTTTCCAGACACATATTTTAGCATGCATGCAGTTTTCTCTGTATATCAGTAATGTCCAGTATATGAGCTTGTCAAGAAGATTAATATCATTCACTTTGGGAAACATCTACCTATACAGCACTGTGCGTGCCATTGTGAGGTTTTTCACTTTGACAGAGATGACTTGAAATTATTTTACACAAGCTTTAATCAACTGCTTAAAGCATCCGCCACAGGGAGATGAAAAAAATCATAGAAATAATGTTTTTATATGCACACTTACACGGTGTCAGGTACTTTATTTATAATTCTTCATATTTATGTATGAGAAAATTGTGCATATATAGGGTTCATGTATACTTATTTATGCTATTACATTATGTGTCTACAGTATACCAAGGTTTTTTTTTTCACATTGGTTAATCACAGGCTACTAGTAATGTTTCATCGCAACTTTTTTTTAAAAAACTTTTGCACTCTGCATCCTTTGCCTCTTAATGTATTTTATGTAAGAATTGAAGCACTAGTTTGGGTTGACTGGAAACTGCACATCAGGGTATTTTTAAAAGTAAAAAATGCCTCTTCCTCCCCCGACATTCCTCTTTCTGCCGAATGAGGACCTGAAACATGTTGTTTACTTCTCTTAATAACACATTCATTTTGTTTTCCTTTTTCAAATCCTCACCATCGCCTCGCCTCACCTTACCTCACCCGAATGCAGCCTCTGGGAAGAGAAGCAGTATCTGGAGAAAGAGAATGAGATTCAGTCCAAACCTGCTGTAAGTTCATTATTGCACCATCCAGGTGTAGTTTGAGAGACATGGATTATGACTGTGACAGCGGTCTTCAGAGAGGCTAAATATGAGTTTTACTTTAAGCCTCCATTCTGGCCTAATCCCTCAATATGAAGACTTGCCATCAGCCCTTTTTTTTTTTTTTTTTAATAGCAGTTTGAAGGAATGTGAAACTCAAAGATTTTATGTTACAGTCCCATTCAGACAAAAGGACGGCATACAAGATAAAAACCTATTTGTCTTGTTTAAGCAGGATATTTAAGCAACGTTTAGACGGAAGCAGCCCTACTAAAACGGAAAAGTCTTTCCTTTGCATTTTTGTAAAAGTCCGTGTTTACATGAACAACCAAAAGCGCTGTAGTATGCATGCCAGGCTGGTAGTTGGCAGTGAAACTTTGTAATGACAAACCGTTGGAGCTTTACTTCCTGTTGCCGCTCAGCCCTAAGCAGCCACAAATTAAAGAAATTCAGCTGTAGTTTCTTCTAAAATTTTGCTGCCAACACTCGAATTCACCTCAGTAGACTGTCGTCATATTTGACTTGCTTTGGGTGCATTGCAGAGTGTTTGCTCAGAGTTTGACTCATTGACTTACACTAGCATTAGCATTAGTTTAGTCACCGCTTTCGCAGGCTCTCTGTTTTGCAACTTTAAACAGCCGGAAAGAAGGTTGCATTTTCAGAAAATTGCATTCTGGAACCCAGTTTTAAAAATTTGTTTGTTTTTGTTTGTTGTTGTTGTCGTGTAACAGAAGGGCCAAACCTCAACAAAGGCTCAACGTTTGCTGCAAAACTGTGTAAACTGCCCCTTGAGTAATTAAATAGCTTTTATTGATCCACAGCAGATGTAGCGATGTTTGAAATATGTTCAAATGTTTTACAAGTACACAAAAAAAGGAAATAAAATACTATTAACAAGTGAAAACAAATACGTATGACTCGCAGACAGGCCTTTATATAAAGCAGGCTTTTATTGGAGGCAAGCCTTTATTTCTATTTCCCCTTTTTTGTAGGTAAAATTTTGTTAAATTTTAAACCTCACCTGTTTGCCCTGTTGAATGCATGCACCACTCTCATACAAACTCAACACTTCCTGTATCATTTCAAAGTAAACTTCTTCTAGTGTCTCGGTGGACATGCTGAGGAAAACTTGTTGACTTGAAAATTACTACAATTTCTCTGAGGCATCAACACAAACGCACCTGTTGTGACTGAAATTAGACAATAATACTTTGGTTGAGTGATCTGTTAAAAAATAGCCTGATCATAAAGTTGACTTTTGTTATTGAGGTGACGGAAATACAGATTATTCTTCGTTGGCATGCACAGAATATTAAAATCACTGAGACGTTAAAGGCCTCTAATAGAAGCCAGACTTATATTTGCTCGTGTTTACCAAAACCTCTGCAGGCTTTTGTTTGAGGAAATAAGGTAAAATGATTATTTTGATGTGTGAAAAGAAAAAAAATAAACTGGAAATTTTCGAAAACTGATTAATTTGGGCATTGTATTAGATTCTGGTTGTGTCCTGTATGTGTCCAGCGTGTTATGCATTAATACTGTATAGCTTTCTATGATTTAGTCATTCCAAAGTCGTAACAATGTATTGCACTTTGAGCATTTTCAGTGTTTAGATGGAGATAAAAATCTACAGCAGATGTTAAACCGTCAGTGTTTAAAAAAAATTCAGCAACTATTTTGATGATAAGCTTTATCGGAGGTGCAAGAATATAAACATAACAGCCTTAGGGCAGTCTTAAGGAGCAGCACATTCCTGTGCCGCTAATGGAAAAATAAGGTCAAAGTTTTGGCCCTGCAAAACTAATAATAAATAATATTCAAAAAATTATCAACTTTGATTCGTTTTTGGGTCTTGGATACTTAAGTAATTCAATAATGCAACTACCGTGTAATTACAGATTCCAACAACAAAACATTCCAGATGTACTTCATTTCTGCTTTCATGCCTCTGGCTTTAATAGCTTTTATTGCATTGAACAACTATATGGCCCAAGAATCAATGTCGCTCAAGTATGAATTTATCAAACAAACAGGAAAAACACAGATTTAAAGCACATTAAGCGGAGTTACAACCAATGACCGCAGCCTAAAGAATTTGCCCTGGAGACCCTCATGTGAATTTGTGTTTTGTTGAATCAAAAGGGAACTTTGAAAGGTGAATTTTCATGCCAGTTTACCACTCCATAGGGAGCTAATATTGTGGTAAAACAGTTGCAGCCATTTGACTGCTCAGCATGAATCACTGAGCGGCGGCATTTTACGGAAGAGAGCATTTCACTCTCACGCACAGCTGCAGGATTCATTCTACATTCTTGAAATGTAGAAGATGTGAAGTGGTCAAATGATATTCAAATACCAGCAACATCACGGTAACAGAAACAGCTGCATTAACCGGAATTGTTCAGACAATACATTCTGTTCTAACCGAGTGAATTTGTCAAAGGACCCTTTTCTTCGTGGACCCTCAGCATCGGGTGTAATATTAACTCTAATGAAACACTCAAAGGCACCCAGGGGTGTTTACATTTTTTTCCTCTCTGTCAGGCAAACACACTTGTCAAATATGATTAATGTTTTCCTCACAGTCCTCACTCACATTACTAACTGTTTTTGCTATGTGTACAGTATAAAGAGGCTGGATATAAAACACAAACTGACATTTAAGCCCAAGGCATCAATCAAGTCGAACTGATAACAGCTGGTTTAGTTGCAGTTGTTTACGTTCGTACTCTTGCTTGCAAAATCGACTCTGTGTAATCCAGCGTAATCAGTGTTGCATATCAAACTTGTATTAGATGTGCAGAAAATGGAGAGAAAATGATAAAAATTTTGCCTTAAATTAGAAGTGAAGTTCGACCACAGACACAACAAAAAAAGACTAATTAACTTTTTTTGGCTGAAACCAGACAGTAATATTTTGTCTGTGCAACCTGAGCGAAAATTAAATTCTAATCACAGAGCTGATGTGCTCAATGTGTAATCTGATGTTCTTCCTGCTGGTGATTCCTCCAGGAGCTGGAGAACGGCACAAAGGCCCTGCAGGACAAATATGAAGATTTGAGGAAAGAGGTTGCCCAGAGACAACTGGAAGTCAGGTATTTTATCTCGCTGTTGTTCAGTGCACACAAGCTGCTTTCTCACACAGCCCTGCAGATAGATACAGGTGTACACATGCTCTCTGTGCCCTTTATTTGCTTTATTCAGTGTGCTCTTTTGGTCTGTTTTAATAAGGAGCAGTGCGGCTGAATATTTTAAGTCCTGTTAATCAAAACTGTGGAGATAATAAGCAGACTTTTGTGTGTGTGTGTGTGTGTGTGTGTGTGTGTGTGTGTGTGTGTGTGTGTTGCCCTCCCTCCCTGCACAGAGGCCTGAGAGAAGATGTGGAAACCCATGAAACGCAGATATTGAAAGAACAGAGAGAGCTGGAGGAAAAGAAGGAGATCATAGAGCTCAAAGAGGTCTGTGTGTGAGAACATGTGTGTGTGTGTGTGTGTGTGTGTGTGTGTGTGTGTGTGTGCGTGCGTGTGTGTGTGTGAGCATAGCTTAAAGCACACCATCGGTAGAATAACAAATTATCTTCCGTCTCACATTTGTGTGTGTCTTTTTGTGTTGTATCAAGGCTGAGATGGCCCGGCTCATCAGCATACCTGACCAGATTTTCAAAGAGATCAAGAGGAAGCGCTCTAAGAAGGAGTAAGTACATTTAACCCCTTAATATTCTTTATTGTAGGAGAGCAGGAAAGTTAATGTTTCAGACACTAGGAATACAAATGAGCCAGTTGGGGTGCTCCGATGAGACAACGCTGAGTAGAAAAGACGGCTGAAAAACATCTTTTGAAAAAGTGGCTCCCTGATTCGTACAATCTTTCTGTCAGTTGGCTCAAATTCTTCTATGATCCATCTCCTTTCCTTTGTCTTGATCTTTTTTACACGCAGGAGCCGGATTCAACTCGATGAACTCTGAGTTATCATACTGTAGTTTTCCTAACGGAAAGAGCATATGCTACTAATTGTATTTGCTATGTTTTGAGCTGAGTTGGAGCAGAAAAACAAAAAGAAAACAGCATCAGATTCAAAGTTTAAACTTGTGTTGTTTCCTCTAAGTCACTCTTTTTGATTAGACACTGAGGAAAGCCATATTTAAATCCAAACGAGGTTTGTGGCTACAGTCAAACACTTAAAGAAGACATATTATAATTATTTTTAGGTATTTGAATTTGATTTTGGACTTCTATAGAGCGGCTAGACACAACTGACTGAACAGTTAAGTCTGTGGATCTTCAGAAATCTGTGACTTGCACCCTTCCCTCTTTCTATTTTCTGCATTCTCTCAAAACGGTCTGTGTCAGTTACTCCTCCCCCTTTCCCTCCTGTGCGCCTCTGCACTCCTCCGTACTCACAACCCCTTTACTGACAAAAAATAAACATAGCTAGGACTCTGATAAAATGTTACTCACAGCTTGCATTTCTGGCTTGATTTCTGAACAAAGCAGCATTGGAACAGCAGTACTTTAGCAGCACACTCTCTGTCCCTTGCCCGCCTCTTTAAGAAAGTTTAACAAAGTTAACTGTCCTCCATTCACCTGAAAAAAATAAAAATAAAATGAAATTATTTGACCCATCTTGAACAAAGTGCTGACATAATTCCTGAAGCAGAGAGCGGAGCACAGCGGTGTCTGAGCAGAGCAGGGGAGGGGGCAAGCATGGGCCTGTGTACTTGAGCTCACTTGCCCACGTAGGGAAGTACAGCACGCATTAACATCACTTGAAAAACAGCTGCTGCAGAGCCAACCGAAACAGCCTGTAGGGCTCACTTTCAAATGCTTGTACCACATTATGTGGCGCTTTGGCATCGTTTAACACAAATATCCAACATTGTAACAATATTTATAGGGCAGAAAAGATGGAAAAGGTGACTTAAAAGACTTAAAAGGTGTAAATCCTTCTGATTTTATAAAAAGGAATGACAAACAAAGGCATCAGACATCATCCATTTTTGTTCCAAGTGAAGCTGCAGTCACGGGCCCCTTCATCGCTAGAGAAGGGTTCCACTTGCCGCCTCACTGCAGTCTCCTTTATGTTTATTTCAAATTAATATTTGGCTTGCAAGTGATGCCGTGGAGCTGCCTGCACGAGCCATGTGAGCTACGATTTGTCATTTGGAATTCACAAAGCTGAGGCGTACTTGGGGGGTGCATGTAAAATATGGATACACATGCTGTTATTTCATCAGATATGCACTCTTATAGTGCGAGTGAGGAATGATAATCTGATACACTTCTCTTGCTTTTATGCTTGCCCTTTGTCTTCTGTCTGGTTGAAATGTTATCCCTCCAAACACAATAGAGCTGCCATGAAAGAGATGGAAACGCTAAATGCAGAGGCTGTAGAAATGGAGCAGCGAGTGAAGGAGGTGGAGCAGCGCAACCACTCCCTCAGATCCAAGAAGAAGGAGTTGAATGAGGAGCTGGCGGGGCTGCGGGCCAAAGTAGAGGTTGGTCAGAGGGAATGCAATCAGCTGCTGAAAGATCTGGAGGTCAACAGGGAGGAGGAGGCCAAATTAACAGGAGACGGGTATGAGCTCTAAATGCAGTCTGAAATGAATTCTTAAATTAAGGAATTCCTGAAATAACGTGATTGATTTAGCAGATTAAGAAAGAAATGTTGCGCTTGAGTTAGAGTTTAAGAACAGGAGAAAAGGCTTTTGTTGTGTGTTATTAGCATGTTTTGTGCTTTTTGTCACTAGAGGCATCTTGGAAATGAAGCTACAGAATGTCATGTTTGACAGAAAACGCCTCTATGAGAGTCACTCCATGCAGCTCCGGGAGAAAAACAGGTACCGAATGTCAAATTCAACTTTTTCCACACGTAAATTTACCCCAGTTCACACTGTATGCAAGAGTGTGTCTCCTTACACCTGTGCACCTGTGCATTCAGATAATAGTATGGGTGTAAGGATACATTGATGTATTAATGTATTAATTTATAGTCCTATGATCAAACTACATCAGTAGGTAAAGAGCAGATCATCCTTCTTGTGTTACTTGTGTCAATCTAAAATCAATTTTCAAAGCAAAAAATCAATTGTATTGAAACTAAGAATTAGTGCCTTGTATAAGCACATCAGACATTGAAACGAGCGCTGTTAAAATAATTAATTTCAGTTAATTAATCACAGAAAAAATAACACATTAAAAAAAATAACTGATTAGTCATGTATGTAGTTTCTGCAAGTCTCTTGTGCCTTGTAGCGCTACTCATACACTGTCAGAGAGAGAGTGTGCGGGTCCAACAGGCATCCAAACACTCAACCGTGTCTAAAAGCTTCCCATGTTAATGGTTTTGCATCATCACCCTGCTTGTGTCAGTTACGTTGGTTTTTTAGACTGACAGGCTGACAGGCTTAGGATTTTTTCCCCAGGCTTGAAAAAAAAAAAAAAAACCCTGATGATTCACGTTTCAGATTCAGGTACTGGATCCATGCTTTGCCCACACTGGCACGGTAGCATTTAACTTTAAAGTCTATAATGTCTGTTACTATTCACTTTTCTGCCAAAATTCATTTGAATTTTAATATTTTTAAACACTTTAACAGCAAAAATTGATGTATGCAATTAATTTAGATTGATCAATCACGGAACACGTAATTAATTAGATTAATTTTTTTAATTACTTGACAACCCTAGTTGTTACGTGGATGTGTTTTTTAAACTTGTAATGGTCAATAGTCATAAATGTTACTCCAGTTCATTCTCAGACATTCTGAGCATGCATATTATGTCTGTTATTAGATATTAGGTTTGTCAGCTTGTTGCTGCACATTTATATACATTTGAAAAAGCCAATTAAGACATTTTACACAGTCGATGCATCATGTAAAGTTAAACAAAAGAATTTCAAGAGCTTGTCACAAGTTGCCCTCCGCTGCTGAAACCCTGCATGTTTGACAGCATTCCGTACATGATGAGCCCAATTTTGAGTTTTCTCATTTTGAGTGGGAGTCACAACATGATGACCGTGATGATGATGATGATGATGATGATAATAACGGTGTCTGTTTCTCCTCAGGCAGATGCAAGCCCTCAAGAGGATGGAGCATGCATTGATCGCGGCCACTGAGCAGCGAGAACACGCACAGTCGATCTACAATCAGTTACACTCAGAGGTAACCTGTGGGTTGTCACGTTAATGAGCACAGAGCTGCTTAAATTTGAAGCAGCTGGGATATTCACAAGTAGTCTGGCATTTGTAGCACCCCAGTGCTTCTGTGAGTTGCATCATTTTAATGTATTTTTAGGAAAAATGGGACTTTTTGTGCATGTAGGACCCCCAGTTGCAGCTCGGAAATGTCTTAATTCTTACAATAAACCTCACTTTGTTAAAAACTTGCACTTTTCATGGTTTGCAGATCTGTTTTGACCAGTCTTGGCACACAGCTAGGAACATTTTCCAGGCTTTTACACACAGGTGCAGGAACATTCAGAGCGTAAATGTCACGGCGACAGTAATTAGCACATGAAATCATTAATCTGCCTTACACAAGAGGCCTTTTTTTCCTCTTCAGTTTCCTGTCATTTTACTGATTGTGACAGTTTTTGAAGACCTTTTTGAAGTGTCAGCACAACTCCCGAGCACATAACAAAACGAAAGGAAATCACTTTGACACACCAGGGAATTCACACATTGAGGAAATAATGAAAAACAAAAGCAGATGAACAAAGGGATTCATTTATTTCCACTAATCTGCCAATAAATAATGACTCTCACGTGAACCATTACTCATCATGAATTAGTCTCTGAAGGCTGTTTGGATGAGGACTCAGTAGTTTGTTGGTTTACCACAAAACTGATTCACTTTTATCTCAAATATGATTTTATTCGTGGCTGTGATATTTACACAATGTTGTGTTCTAAACTTTCACAGCATGAGGCCTGATAAGACTCAGGGCCTGATTTACTAAGATCCCAAATACAGAGGACTAAATTACACGTGCACTCTAACATGTCGCACGTTTCGTGCGTGATCTACTCAAAATAGCTGCGTGACTGACAACAGGTGCAAACGTGGTGGAGGGGGCGCCATTTAAGGGGTTTTGCATGTTTCGGTGGTTTCTAACAAGGAGAGTTCAGAGAATGAGCAGCACAAATGCATAATGAAATGGAGAGGGAGGAGAGGAGAGACGCACCAACTGCCAAAAAGAAAAGGCTACAGGAAAACAAACATCAGTTTGATTTTCTGTAGGCTGCAGTGGCTTATAATGTTGTGTTTTGTTTGGCTACGAGGAGCCATGTGCAAAAACAGATTAGAGACATTCTCAAAATTAAGGAGCAAATGAAAATTACACTACAATGAATTAAGATAGCAGAAATACGTATGATACAGTAAATCATATCTTATCATGTTTTTGTTATTCCAAGTCATGTTTTTTAGTCATGTTATGATTTTACAGAGCATAAATTTCCCGAGAGGCTCCAGAGAGCGTCTCATACGAGGCTCCAAATCTGCCCGCAACTCTTTCAAAAGCTCCAAAATTGCATCACTGGAAAGGCAATATAACTTTATTTTTCTTCTGTCATACTAAAAATGTTGACGTGACTGGTAAAAATGCGTTTTCTACGCATTCTTTCGTTTCGCCTATGACTCCTCATCTCCTCAATAACAGCAGCCATCTGTGCGCAACACTGGGCAGCAGTCACTGACATCGCTTTCAGGCTGAATAAATCGTAATTCTCGTGCTAAATTAATATATTTGCATTTTCTCCTCCCTGTGTTTTTCACATTTGCATAAAAACACCCCATGCTGCATGTTCTTTAAGGGAAAGGTGCTAAATCAACAGCGTGCACTATGTTGCTCATTTAAAGGATGCGATCCTCTGTGTGCATCTTAGTAGATCAGTTTGCACATTTGTTTGCCAATAATATCAAATTTGCTAGTTTTTACACGCAAAGCTTTAGTAAATCAGGCCCTTAGAATAACGTGTACTGTTTCATGTATGTGGCTGTAAATATTGTTATAATGCACTGTGCATTTTAAGGCTCTCTACCCTGCTGAATGACTTATTTGGCTTTTAGTGACCCACACTTTTTAAATATGAAGCAGTGAAGCGCAAACCCCTGAACACAGACCTGGCAACCCTGCAGAGAGGGGCAATCCCAAGCGCCTGAAGACATTCATTTTTTATAAGTTACAGTGAACACTCTCAGCGTCACCGGATCCAACAGACATCAGAGCAGGGAAACTCTGATATATAGTATTAATTATTTTGCAGTCAATGTTTAATGTGGGTTTGAGTACGCACAGACAGAATTTGATCCAAAGTTTGGTCATTTGGTGCTCAATCCTTCTGACGGAGTGGAACCAAGAAAACAAATGTTATAATAATGCATTTTTACTGCCTTTTACCAAGTCTGGCCTGCCTTACAGCAAATGTAATATCTGCTGGACGCCAGCTACTTCTGAATTTGACTTTACATTCTGATTTGACTTTCCAGTTGCATAATGTTTCCAAAAGAGAGGCCGGTGCTCAGAAGAGGATGGAGCTCCAGAGAGAGGTGGACGTTCTCAGAGTCAGCTTTGAAAAGCAGGTGGGAACGCAGAGCGTGGGTGGACAAAACATCATTAGCGACTGTAAGATGTAATGCAGTTTACTGCAGAAGCTCTCTAACAAATTGATCTTTGCGGAGCCTTTAAGGTTGTTTGTGTATTCAAGTCTCAGAACTTTTTCCCTTCTTGTCTTTCTTATGAAATGTCATTTATGTGTTTATGATCTTTCAATGTTTTTTATTTTCTGGCATCTTTATTGTTACAGTTTGAAAGTCCCTCCAAGGGACTTTTCGCTGGTTATGAAGCAGTCTCACTACTCTAAATACTTATGCCTCACATCCTACCCACATCTGCAAATGAGACCATCAATGAGGGGATTGTGGATTACTGTCTTGTCTTTTACAGTGTCTTTGCTCGGTCCGCTCAGTCAGCAGAAACGCTACAAACGCTTTATAGCACACAGACCAGAGGAGATGATTTGTCTTTCACTAGTATGATCGATCTGCTGTTGTCTTTTTTTGCTTTCTATGGTTGAAAGTAGTAGGATATTTTTCTTTAGATAATT
>JAPQLA010000015.1:8527653-8538176 GCA_029822935.1 Naso vlamingii
CACGCGTGTGCATGCACATACAAGCATATAAATAATTACCCATTACATTTACCAACATTACAGTGTTTAAACTTTTATTTAAAAAGATAAATAGACCTACCAATAACAACATGGAGTGGCATCATTCAAATACAATATAAACTTCCATCTTTTATTCTTTTGAGAAATTGCAGTTTGAAAAGATGGGCCAGATACAAACGAAGGAACAGCGCATTTGACAATACAGTGGCAGTATGAAGTGCCAACAAAACAAAAATGAAGCCTAAAAAATCACAAATGGTTAAAATATTTACAAAACTGTACAAAAATTTGCACCTCTATTTATCAGACAGTTTAAACAGGCCCGCCTCTGACTGGGCAGAAAACCAATCAAATAGGGTGGCACCCAGGGCGGCCTGTGCCACCCCTGGCCACACCCTAGACACGCCCCTGCACAGAAGATTGCTCAGATTAATGTTATTTTAATCAGTAAACAATGGATGCAGGGATCACAGCCTCTCCTCAACCCAAGTTTGGATGTTTCCTCTAGTTTGTGAGACTTTAGGAGACTGTGTGAAAAGGGCTGCAAGCTATAAGCCGCTTGATTGATATTACAGCAGCCAAATTGTCCATAAGATCCTGCAGTTCAAGTGAGCTCACATATCCATTTGGCCTTTTTTTGTGGTAATTCTCTTATCTGAGGGAAGGAGATGGCATGTGACAAAGGTCAGAAAGAAACAGAATCTCATTTGGCAGGGAGGGAAGGGAAGTTAAATTGCACATGAAAGTGTGAAAGCAGAAAGAGACTTTGGCCCAAACTCGCAACACTGCACGGCCGTCAGTGCCTTGATGCGTAGCCCCCGCAGATTGCTCCGCCGTTTGCATCTTAGGCCGCAGTTTATGAGAGATTTCCCACAAAAGGAGCTGCTGCATTATTTTTTCATGATTACTTTTCTGCCCTGCTATGTCTCTCTTATGCCTCCCCCATTTCCAAACATCATTTCTCTTTTAAGAGGAAAGATTCAGTCTAAAACACACTGTATGTATTGCAGCCTTCTTCTAATATGTTGGTCAGTGTGAGGATGTTTTTAAAGAGTTTATAAATGTTGAAAGTGTAAAAAAAACCTACTTTGGTAAACATATTAAACAGCACCGAAGCTGTGACTGTAGCAACATGCACAGATTGCTCTCCTGCCATTTATTACTGCTCTCCAGACGAATCGCTACATCCAATTAGATTTATTTGAGCATGACATCCAGCAGGCGTTTTCAACCCGCTGCCTTCCTCACTGCTTTTTACATTAATGGACTGAAATGACAGACAGAAAAAAAAAAAAAACACACATTCCCAACAACATTGACACCTTGTGGTCGGTTACCTCTTAACACAACGCCAAGTCTCATCAGCCACAGATCAGATCAAAAGCACTCAGGAAGAAATGCAAACGACGCCACCCTCCAAGTGAGGAGCTGCTCTTATTCAGTCCTCATTTATTCCGATAGTCCTGCTGGGATGAACAATTACTGCACAGGTCGTCTGCTGAATCGATAATCGCAGCAGCTGCTGTGCAACTTCTAAGTATTTCGGATACTCCTCCAAGAAAATCGAACAAATAATTAAAATAGAAATGCGCTGTACGTTGAACACAAACGTCTCATCCAGCTCCAGCATCTTCTCCAGCACCTCCAAACAAGACCTACTTAAGGCCAATGCTATAATTCCAAACGTGCAATTAAAATTTACAGCCTAAATTAATTATTTTAATGCAAAAAAACTGTCGCGGCGTGTCACTAGGTGGTGTGATAAATGCAGCCCGCATGTAGTTGAGAAGATAAAAGCTCTCGATTCTTTTCTGTGACGTCCATGAATGCCGAGGAGTTTCTCCCCCCATTGCAAACAGCATTCTTATGATAATGGAATAATGCTGGTGCTTTAGTTAATTGTGTATAGGCGATAGCGGTGGGCACCTTTTGTTGAGAGCTCTCATGAGCCTAAAGGAAAGAGCAGGCAGGGATTATAACTCTTATAGAACTTCTGAAAGTCCCCCAACAACCTCTCTCCAGCCACTTTGCATTCAATGACTTGAGTGTTTTTCTTGATTTGATCTAAGGTTTTGTGGGATATATATTGTGTTACACGTCATCATTATTATAAATATCACAGGATGTTGCCAGAGTAAGAAAGTTACAGGGATCTTTAACAACAGGTGTAAAATTGCAAGTCCTTCACAGAGTGTCCAAATCAAAATTTCAGCCTGTTCTGTGTAAAAAAAGGATGGCAATTTAACTTAAGCGGGACACTTTTCCAAATTATAGTCTACTCGTTCAACCTGATGCAACCTTTAACTGCAGGGTCCAGTTCCAGTTGAGTGTAGATATTTACTGCACTCAAATTTTGTGTTTTTAAGCCACTTAGCTGCTACAGTTTTATCACTGAATATGGTTTTATGCAGGTTAACTTTCAGGTTTGACAGCATCTCACCTGTTGAGGGTCTAGAGATCATATTGATCTATTAAAACAAGAATTATAACTTGTAATATTCCGTTTAAAATATTTGTCAAAATATGGAAAAGCCAGTAATAAAAAAAAAAAATTAAAAAAAATCCTACTTTCTGCAGACAGTCATAGTGTTTTCATTTGGATCTTTTGGCTTCAGGGAATTATGACTGTTTAAATCATGCTATGATATGCATAGTCTTGCATACTGCTATTGATTGGACTAATCTCGTTATAATGTGGGAGTAATATTATTTTTTCAGATTGTTCTAAAATACAAAGTTATGCTACTCCCTGTTTTGAAATGTAAGAAGAGTTGGCCATCGAGATCTATATGCTCTCTCTTATTAAAGTAGGCCTACCATCATTGTGTTTACTTGTTGTATTATGTGCATATTTTGTGGCTCTGTGTATTTTTGTATAATGTGTAATGTCAACCTGCCAAAGGACTACAAGCCAGATTTTAGCCGATGGCTATCTGGCATATTTACATGTTAGTGTTCATTAATATCTATTGTCCCTATCTTAAATAAATAAATAGTGTAAAATAGATCCCCTAAAACTACTGATCACCCCCCTGTTGTATCAATATTCAATACCCTGACAGGTAAATCTGTAGTACTTGTGTTACAACTTATTTCGCTTTCAGTAATTATTTGAACAGGAGTCCATGAGAGAAAAAAAAAGACAAACTATGAAAACACAGCGTTGCACTAGTGAGGTTTTGTACGATATTTTGAACACAGCCTTTCCTCCAACAAGGTGACTCCGCATACTTGCAGTGTGACTTCCAAAGTCAGTGCAAATCCCGTCTTCTCCATGAATACTGTCACACCTATTGGACAGCTTTGCCACCCTTTTTCATAACTTTTTGTGAAGCACATATAACTCTCTCTGCTCATCATCATCTTATCACCTCTTCATCCTCCTCTCACTCACCATCACCCCACAGGACCTGGACCCTTGCTGCTTCATCACCCCACTGCAATAAACTCACCTACACCATCACATCACATCACATCTCATGGGATCTTTGGGCCTATTGATCCTAATTAGCAAAACCATTTTTATATTAAACACTGAAAGCACTGGAAGTGTACAGTTATTACATAAGCTGAATATCCTGGTTGCTGTGGAGGCTGTGTAACTTAGGTGGTAAATTAATATTCAGAAATGTTATGCGGTCACAGGTGTTTGACATTATTTAAATTTGTTTTAGCTAGTTATCTGTCAGCTGGTATGAACTGATGATCTGAACAAACAGGTTTCTGTTCAACAAACAAGGTAAGAACTTGATACCTTGCATTAACATACATTTCCTTGTAATGTTAATGTTGAACAGTTTTATGTCCATTATAACTGTATTGTCTGTTATTACTTGTAAAAATTATTAAAACGATAAAAAAAAATCTATGTTTGAACTGGAGTGCCACAAGATAATTTAAGTTAACTGCGCCATGTTAACAAGTTAGCCTAGCTGTCAGAAGTCAGCTAACGCTAGCTAACGAGTTAACGTTAAAAAATGTTGTTAGAAGCATATTTTATTAAGCTATATCTGGTTTCTTGTGTTGTTTGTAATAAAGTTAACATTACAAAAGATGTGTCAGGGGAGAGTAAGTTAATTTGGGCGAAACGGCTCGATGAAAATAACGTTAACTTTAAGGCTAGCTAAAACTTGCTACTGCTAAATTTATTAAGCTAACGTTAACAGTTACGATACTTTTGATACATTAGCAAAATGGCTAGCAAGAAAATATGAGTTTATATAATCAGCAGTCCACTTCAGTTACATTTCCTTGCTGAATATTAAAAACACATTATATGTTTTTGATGCAACTGTGTCGGCAGAAGTTATCATAATTACACCTTACAATACCATTAGGCAAATATTTAATAATAACGGCATTTTGTCAGTTATTGACTGACTCAGTGCTACTTGTGATGGCCTCCCATACTCTGCATTAGCCTTAATAGGTTTTGGAAATTAGAGCATAAACCAGTGGAATCAGCATTGTGACGAGGTCAATTTATTTTACATTCAGTTTGCTGCCAAAATTTAGTTATGTTGTCCAGGGAGGGACCAAAGGATGGTTCATTAACACTCATTCCAACATACTCATTTGCATAGTGCAGGAAGTGATGCCGAACAAGTTAAATATTCTGTTATGAGTTACATGTAAAAAGGGGAAAAAATATAAAAATAAACTTTCTCCAGATGTGGTTTCTTCACAAAACTGTGATGTCATTTAATGTAGGTATATGGTGGAGTGAAAACTTATATATATATATATATATATATATATATATATATATAATATTTATATATGTATGTATGTGTGTATGTGCGTGCAACATATCACTTTTTAAGTCTTTTATTTGTTAGATACTCTTACAAATGAGTGGGAGATTTCATTTAATCTGTTTTTTTCAAGTCAGAAGTTTTGGATGAGTGTGTCCACGCCTGTTTTATTTTGCGTTTGCGTCGTGGACTCTTGTGGAGAGCTGTGTGTCCTCAAAAGGTTGCGCGTTTTGGGACATAATTCAGCGCTACAGCCGTGGCCTTTGGCTAAAGGTTTAAAAATGATACAACTTTTCTTAATTCAGATGGGTCACCTCAGCCCTTTTTTCGCTGTGTCGCCCTAAATTGCTGGTATTTCCAGCTGAAATTGGACGTAGAGGGTGCACCTTTGCGCAGAGACTGGATTAATGCTGAGAGGCTCCTCTGGGTGCACAAAGACAGCGGCTCGCAGACGAACTTGTTCAGAGTGAGCCGGGGACGCTGGGAGGCGAAATAAACAATCTCCGGACTCGAAGTAGCCACGACGGCGTGGTTTTACCTCTTCTAAAACACTATTCCACCACCCATCCAACAAAATCAAGGTAAGGACCTGTTTTTAGTACGTTTCAGCGGCGGTGGATGGCTGCGGAGCTGGGTAAACCTCCTTCGCTTTGGCTTCCCGAGCATGGTTGTTTTTGCAGAAAATGGCGTCATCGCCCTCTTGTTTCTGCTTGGCCGCGGTGGGGAGATGAATAGTTTCAGAGAGTTGTAGCAGCCTTTACGTGCAGCGTTTACCCCTTCAAAGAGGAAATCACCTACTAGAATGTGTTTAATTCAATAGTGAATCGTCAAAATATGAGATCGTTCGTGATTTCGCTCGGTAGAAGGACGCGCAAAGATGGAAGGGTCACCGGTCCTGTGCGCCAAGCTGCTTCTTGGAAAAGGTGGCACGGAGCCGCAAAACGCAGCGTTTTACATTCATTATAATCCCATCCTCATCGATTCTGGGATAATCCAAATGACCGAGGATGGTTTAGTACTATTACCAAAGTGGTGATTGACGTGTTTATGGCAGTATTGCACCTTGTCTTTGTGTGTATTTTATTCGGGTTAGCTCGTTTTTACGCCGCACTCCCCTGCCATGCTGCAATCGTTACGAGGGGCCTCTCTTTTACGGCTTAAAAGGTGCATTTTATACTTGGCTTTTCCTGTGATCAAGTCAAGCTTCCCCTTTGTTGCTCAAAATAGTGCCGTTATAGCCTGACAATATAACCGTGTAAAAAGAGATTTCAGGGATAATAGGGGCGATGCAAATCGTGCCATGAGAGCGGCGACTGCCCTGCGCTCTGGTTTGCTGCTTGCCCGACGAGGACAGACTGAATGAGATAAAAAATAAAAGTCTTTTGGACGAATCACATAGTTTGCACAAAACTGGGGAAGTCCGGCGCTGCGCAATGATTGTGCTGTTGCTTTGCGCAGAGCACAGTGGCAGCTGCTGTAACCGCCGCCACCATTTCGCCGCGATATTTTTTGTGTGTGTTGGCCAACCTTTTGTAAATAGTTGGGGACTCTTGGATAAAAGAGCACAATAGTATTCATGCGGGCCCTTTATGGCCTGTGAATGCGGTCCTCAGTCCCACTCCGGCTGTCCTGTCTTTCCCCGTCAGCTACGTGCATGCGTCCTAGCACTGGCCACCGTACATCCACCATAGCGAGGCCACTCGGTTCCTTGTATGTACGCTCTGCTTGGTTCCTGTTGTGACCAAAAGTCGAAGACTGATTCGTGCGCTGTGTGTACGGCACAGGCCGTCACGATCAAGTCGAAACAACCACATAACATCAGCCATGGAGACTGCACATCGCTCGCTCCGTGCACATTTTTATTAAGTTTCCTGAGTTATGCAACCGCATCCCCGTAGAGCGAACTGCTCATCCGCCTTTATTTACTCGTCACCCACCATCGGATGGATATTTCTGCGTGGAATGTCTGGTGAATTGGACCAGTCCCCGCGGCGACGACACTGATTGAGGAAGATATGTCATTTGCAAATCACCCAGTGCCATTTGCGTCACAGCCCGCGGCCTCGCACGCCCATGGGGGGCGATGGAGTTGCAAATGGAGATTGTGTGTGTGTGTGCTGACGCTGCCCCAGCTGAAAGGGAACCAATAGACGCGGACCCGGGCGGCAACAACCGCCGTGCGCTTCCACTCTCCAGTAGTGCACCGACTTGGGATTCAGTAGCAACAAGGAATATCGCGCAGTTATTCGGGATGGTTAGGTTTTCCTCGCCCTGCCTGGGATGCGTAAGTGGATGCGTGCACACACTGGATAAACCTGCCGTAGGGCTCGACAGGCCAGCCGGAGAGGAGTATATCCGTCCGGTGCTTCCCTCATGGTGCTCGGTGCATGTGGCTATGTGGAGTCGCTCATGTGTGGATAAATGTCTTTCCACTGGATCGCGATGATAAGACCGTAAAACCTTTATTAACAGCGCAGAGAATAAGCTTGGATTATGATTCGGACGCTGGATACACACCCGCGTCGTGTTAGTTACCACCACAGCGCGCCACGCGTTTCTGGTATGGAGATTAGCAGGGCGTTTTTTCATCCAGGAACGTTTTATTTGTTGCTGTTGCGCTTTTGGGCACTGCGCATGGTTTCATCCACCAGAGCCCAGCAAACTTATTCACGAGGCAGAAAGTCCTGAAAATCTCAAACTAGAAAGTGCGGATTCAGTCAGCATGGAAATCATTCAAAGTCTTCTGTTGTAGGGGAAATATAATTTGCATTTCTCTCTGTTATACAAGTTTATTGTTAACATGCTGCTTAGATAACACATGCTCATGGTATGAGCAGATGATGTCTGTAGTAAGAACTGAAATGAGAAGTTGTAGAAATATGCGAATAATACAGTTGGTTATGGTGCTAAAATAGTGCAAGTACATGACATTTTAATCTGTGCAGTTTAATTTAATTAGACAAAGGGTATCTTTGCTAAAACTGTTTCGTGTGGCCTTTATATACTTCTTTTTGATTTTAGATGACAGTTTCCATTTCCTGTGGTGTGTCAAAAAGGCTGCTGATGCAGTCAGATAGTGTATCATAGATTGTTATAGTTGCATATTGTTGCAGACTTTGCGAATCACGGATTAGAGATTGCTACCTGCACCCTGTAAAGTAGAGATTCCACCCAGAAGGCTCGACTCTGCAGACTATTTTTATCTTTGAAAATTGAGAGTTCCATTCAAGGTTCATTGGTGCAACTTAGAACCCACGTGGGTGTTTTTTATGACAGTTTGACTGGAAACCTTTTCTTGCATTGCATATTCACTGTGAGCCTGGCTTAGTCTAAGTTTAGATGTGGGGATGGTTCTAACTGCATGCATTTTAAAGCTAATTAATCACTTTGGATAGGGCCCATTACCATCTTGCCTTCTGGAATCTACGGTATAACACAGTACACAAGTAGCTGTGGCTCAATAGAGATGGTTAGTCTAACCTTGAGTAGAAATATAAACACGTTAACTCAGACATCAGTGTCAATAACAAAGTGGGTTCTAAGGAACTAAACTAAAATGAAAAGAAACATTATCCTCAAGTTAAGAGAAATGCCCTGCACCTCTCAAAAATGATATTGGTTGCTCCATATATAAACTTGTTTGCATTCATCCCATTTGCATTTGACTCCCCACCTGCCTGCTAATTATCCCATGAGACTTTGAGTTATAGCAACCTGAGATCAGTATTTCCCCATTAGAACAGCAGCCAACACTACCTGGCTCTCTTCCCTGATAAATTTTCCCAGGTATCATTGCTTTTTAGCTGAGTGGCTGTTGACTACAACAGCCCTGTGATGTCACTGTGTGATTCAGCCAGTTTAATAGTAGTTTAGTGCCGTGTTCAGTCACTGAGTCACCTCATCAAAGCAATGTGCGAGTTAAATCTCTCAACAAACCTATTAACCTGTAACCCGACAGAGAGAGACATTAAGATATCAGTTCAGCTGGGCAACCAGAAAGTCAGTCAGTCTGTCAATAAGTAGTTAACCACAATAGTTAGGGTACCAGTCTGTGTTATGACCTGCAAGCCAGGAAGCTGTGGTCAGGTGTTTCAAGTGTGCACAAAATAATAAGTTTGCTAGCCAAACCTGAACAGTTCTCTGGCAGTGTCAGTTGTGAAGGTGAACGCTGAGTTTCCAGCACAGCTCCACCTGTCATCAAGGGCCTACTTTATGTCTATTGTGACAGAACGTGCTGCAATTGTTTGGGGAGGATCAGTTCAGTTATGCTTTTTATATATCAGAGGAATAAGTGCTTCATGCTTCATTGACATCACCATACGCAGTACATAATTATACACTTACATGTTGTTTTAGAGACTTGATTTCAACAATTATCAGCTGTGCATCAACACCTCGGCTGAAAATACCCGGTATATATCTCCCACAGCTATATTTACTTCAGTCTTGGTGGAAACTGAAATGTGCTGTTTGGGAGATTATAATTTGGTAATGTAGGACTATATGTGTATGCATGCATGTGTGTGTGCTTGATTCTCTCATGTGCCCCTGTTTGCAAAGAAATCTGTACAGAGGCACATTAGTTGGATTATCTTTTGCAAAACAGTAGATGTGATTGGATGAAAGTTTGAAATGAACACTTGTGAAACAGCTGATCTGTTTGTTTTTTGGGCGCAGAAGCTGTACTGTAATTTTATTAAGTGCACTTAATGTCTGTGTTGTATGTGAATGTAGGGTGTGAGTATAAAGGGCACAAAACATTGCAACACAACCTCATCTTTTCAGTTTTTTTATTTACACATCCTTAAAATGTTAAAAACAGACAGTGAACACGACAACAAAGCAATTAGCATCACTTCCTAGCTTGATTTCCTGGCTTGCCAGCAGAACATAAACTCTATCATTCAGTCATGTGGTGTGTTTAAAAAGCTCAGACAAAAGTTATATTTTTAAGCACAGGGGAACTCTGTCATCGTTTGTTGCCATCCTATCTTGTGGTGAAGTCATTTCACTGGTGTCTGCCGGCAGTCAGCGTCATGTCAGTGAGAGGGGAGTTCCTCTGTTAGCAGGAAGCCCTCTCAGACCACCACCACACAGCCATCGGAAGTACCTGTGTGAAAGCAGAGGTGCATGTGCAGACCCACATCTACTGGCTCAGGAGCCACACCAACATTTAAGCCCATTTGTACGTAAACTGCATACGCGCACAGTCGGACATGATGAAACATGACAGGCTAGAGTTCCTTTAGATAACAGAGAAGCTGAGCTTCAGAGAGGAGAAAGTTCTTGGGCCTGATTTATAAAATTGGCTGGTGATCATTTTTGTTTTTGAGGAAGACCTGAGCAGAAGAACTTGTTCAAGTAGTTCTTTTAAAAACCTTATTTTGACATGGAACTGATCTTGTCTTAAAGGAAAGTTTGAACCTAACCTAATTCTGCTCCAGCTATGTGATTGCTTGAAACTGTTCTCTGTTTGTGTGTACATCTGTTTATTTTTGTATTTTAAGCCCAAAACCAAATTGCCGTTATGAATTTATAAAGCTGTATTGAATTGGATTGAACTTAACCTAAGGAAGTTTCCTGCCGGTTATGTAGGGGTGTTGCATTTTGGGACACACGAGTCCAACCCTGTGTTTAACTTTGCATGAGCTTTATTAACACTGTGATAGGAATTATTTATTATAGGTGTGAGGATTTGACAGTTTTGTCTTTCCACCCCTCCTCATTTGCTGCAGTGGCGACACACTC
>JAPQLA010000015.1:8676832-8690217 GCA_029822935.1 Naso vlamingii
AGAGGTTTGCCACACTTTATTTGTTTTGGCAAGTTATTTAAGCCTCATTTAATCCCATTAAAAACTGTATATACAGCACACCAAAGTGCTGTAAATGTTGCGTAACCACTCAGTGTAACAGTTATAAACTAGTTGCTTGTGAGGGTTTTTTAGTTACTTATAGAAACAACATTAAGCAATGCTGTGAGCCGTTTTAATCAAAAAATCAAACTACTATTTGCTGCACAGGTGCTGTATCATGGCTTTGTTTGACCCATTATAACTCAGACTAACTGGAGATGGAGAAGAGAATAAATGGAGAGGGACAAATTATTTTTTGATCCTGTTTTGCTTGCACCCTGAATTAGATATTTGATAACTGGCAATTTAAAAGATAATTTTTTAATTTAGAGGAGGTTGAATTTTGTTGTCGAACAGTAAAATAAAACGTTTTTTTGTGAGATCGCTCAGTAAACTACATGTGTCGTCTCAAACAATATATGTCATCAATACAGACATGGCCATCAGCTTGGCAGGTTTTACAGCATTTTTCCGGGATGAGGGGAAAAGTCTTAAAAGAGGTGAAAACCTCTTGGAGAGTTGCAGCTCCTCGAAGGGGGAGTTAATCGATTCTGTGAGTCAGAGGAGAGAAAATGTTATGACGTCAGTTACACCATTGGTGTTGTAGTCTTTATGATTAGTATTTTCACAAGCTAATACATCAACTGTTTGACGACAAACACGGACTTTCGTCACATGAATAATTATCATTTAATTTGACGAATATTATACGTGTAATTCAGGGCATAAGTCAAATAGGATCAAAAAATAATTGTCCTTTCCCCACTGACTACCATTCATATTTTTTCCGTACTAAGGTCCCATGGGGTCCACCAGAAGGGGCGTGGCTTCAGCACTCTATACAGGCCCTCATACACAAACACGCTGACATAAATGAACCTGCTGTCTTCCACCTGACAGGACCAGTGAGTGAAGCGCTGATGAACTTTCTGTGGGTGTCAGCTGTCACTCCTTTTTGTTACTGATAAATCAGACTTTGATATCTACAGATGCATGTGCACAGACAGCACTAATCTTAACATTTCTCTGTCATCTCTCTTCTCCTCAGTTACAAACACACTCTCATCCAAACACAACCACACACACTCTCAGTGAGCCCAGCAGGCTGATGGATGATGAGCTGGCAAAGGCTGATTAGCTGGGAGAGAATGGGGCAGAATTACAACTCTGTCGGCGCTGCGATTGCATTGTTGCTTCGACAACGATCCATGTCGGATTGCTGGAATGCCGGGATGTGGGAAGAGTAATCGATGCTCTCCATCTGTCTCTTTGTCTGTTTATTTCTCTGTAACCACTCTGAGTTTCTCTGTTTCCCTCTTTTTTTTTTGTCTCTCTGTGTTATCGTCTTTTCTCCTCCCCTCTCTGTCTTGCCCAGTCACTCTGCCATCCTTTCTTCTTTTCACTATCATATTTCTGTGGTGGAACTACTAGCTGATTTTGCTTCAACTTGCCTTCATCTGTCAGGGAAATTTTCCTTGTTGAACTCACAAGTTGCTAAGTTTAGAAGAATCACAAAACATGGTGTGATGAATCAGATCCTTTAATAACATGCAGCATGGCGAGAAAACCCTGCAAAGTGTTCTCTCCAGACATTGAGGCTGTCTTGACTTAAATACTGTCAGAATTAGGTAACTTCAAGGCAATAACATACCAAAGAACAGCCCCCCTGCAACTCATACAAACAAGATCAGTGACCATAAGCTGTATAAACTCATATTTTCTAAATATCTAAATTGCCCCCCTACTGCAGTTCTGCAAGAATTTCCCCTCATCTAAGTTTCAAGGTAATGAAAGTAGTAAATCCAGACTTCAAAAGCTGTTCAGATACCACACATCACAGTCCAAATGTTTAATACATGACCTTATACTTTCTCTTTTACCATATAATTCCCATTTCAATCTTTCTTTCACAGTTCAGCCTCTCTCCTTTTACCTTTTAACACTCATACGTCTCCCTTGACCTCTGTGTTCTCATTGTAATGTGTTATCCATTGTATTTGTTCCCAGACTTACAGTATAAAAAAGTCTTATTCTCACACTAGCTCCACTGTGAAATTACGCAGAAGATAATAAAACGAAATTTCTTGGTTCTGAAAGATTCTTTAGCACAATAAAGCTTTAAAAAACCCTCAGACATCATCATCTAAAGGCTTTTCACAGCTCTTCAAATCATGTAACTCGACTTTGAATTTTTTCATTGGTCTTTATTCTGTTATCTCTAAAACATTCCTGCTTTCTTAGAGAAAATACGGAGAAGAAATGGAGGAAGATATATGATAAAAGCATGAGCTGAAATCACATCTGAGAGCAGACGGTGTAAATTTCCCCTGTGGAACTCCAGTTTTTGTTTGCATCTTTAAGAACTTCTTTCTCCCCCTTGAAAGTTCAGCTTCTGGTTCATAATCAACAGTCTAATGGAATTTTGCATAGGGATGTTGATTTCTGGCCCAGATGGAATAATCATGTGCATGCCAGATGCAAATTCATATCGACTGTAATGCAGGAAAAAAGCAGCTAGATGAAAGTTAAAACAGGAGGAGAGACCTACTCTACACAGTTTGAATGCAGAATGATAGAAAAACAGGTGGATGAGAAGCAGTGGCATATATTTTCCCACGTTGTCCTGAAGAAAACAGTAATCCCTGCAGAAAAAAGCTGTACAATCTCAGACTCAAACTTATAAACCAGTCCCAGTTGAAGGCAGGGAAGCTAGTCGACTCTCACCGATCAAAATCCTGTGCTTTTCTTTCATTGGCTATCCCTCATATTTACATCTAAATGAGTGTTGATGTTGGTAGAGGTAGCGCAGGCCCAATTATGCATTGGAGTTGGCAGTGGAAGCTGACAAATGATGGGTAATGGCAGAGGGTAGAGGAGGCATTTCCAACACTCTCCATTCTAACAAACCTAGCTGTGTCTCCATAGTTTGACTCTGACACAGTAATTTATTCCCACTCCGCCAGCACGGAACCACGGATTTAAAAGTTTCACCACTTACACAAGCCTTCCCCATTTTTCACTCCAGAATGAAACTGTTATTATTCAAAAGAGCAATGGGAATTTATGCAGGCTTAGACATGGCCTTATATCTTCACTTACTTTTTCTTCTTTCCCTCCTGTTGTGCTTCCCTTTTCCCCCTCTTGTTTTCTGCTTTTGTGTTTTTCATTATGCAGTTCTGGTGCAGCAATGTGTGTTTTTAATTTGTCTTTGGTAAACATTGCCTGCCTGTTTGTGCATCTTTTATTCTGTCCGTCTCACTTTGCTGAAGGCTTAGGCTCTGTGAATGTGGCATAAATCAGTTCATATTGATCTGTGGATTCAAGTGATAGACACTGACACTGGGTTCATGTAAATTTCATTTAGCCTCTCCAACTCAACAGTTTCTTCACAAGGGAGACAGGTTTAATGCACGGTATACAAGATTTAGAAATTGCGTAAATATCTGATGAATAAACTTAATAAAATATTGATATTGAAGTCTGGCAGTTTTGAAGTACTAAGGTACTTTAAAGAAATATTTCAGAAGCCAGATGCACAAGTTTTCCAACCTAACTAGATTTTCTTGTCATACTTCTTTGTATAGTAACTTCTGAAATTATCCACTTTCTCTTTGATGGGAGGATAGTGAACTCAAAGAGGACGTACATACTATGTGTCTCTGATTTTGATTTCTGGACTCCTGTACAGCAGCTAGACACAACTGACCAAACAGTAAGATCTGTAGATTGTCAGAAAAGAGACAAGAGACTCTGACTTCCCTCTGAGCCCTCTGACTTTTCTGCAGTCTGTCAAAACGGTCCGTGTCGGTTCTTCCTCCCCCTCCCCCTCCTCTGTGTGCACTCAGCTGTACTCACAACCCCATTACTGACACAAAAAAACATAAGTAGGACACTGATAAAATGTTACTTAGAGCATGGGCTTCTCATTCTTCAACATGACAAAGCAGCGTGGGAACAGTGGCCCTTCAGCAGAAGTTTAGATGTTAATCCTGACCACGTGCTCATGTTAAGGAAGTAAATCAATCCACATGGAATAAATCCACAAGAAACAGGATTGCTATCAACATCTGTCTAGTGCTTGCCTCTTTAGAAAAGTTAAAGTGAACTTCACTTCATTCAGCCAAAAAATAAAAAAAAACACTTTATTAGGGTTAGGGTTACAAATACTGGAACAAAATGCTGACAGTAATCTGTGGACCAGAGAGCAGAGCAGAGCGGTGTCTGGGAAGAGCAGGGAAGGGGGCAGGCACAGCGTTCGGTGCATGGAGCTGTCAATGACGTCAGTGTAAGAACAGAGTTGTTGTTTTTTTTTCAAAAGTCTTTCTTTAGCGTATTTAAAAAAAAATAAATTAAAAAATATATAAAAAATAATAAATAAAAAATAATTTAACAATATAATAAAAATAATAAATAAATAAATTCATGAACAACCGAAACCGCTGTATGCCAGGTATATCAGTCGGCGATGTAACTTTGTACTGACATACCTTAACTGTGTCTTAAAGTTGTTTATTTCCTGTTGTGAGTAAGCTCTAAGCGGCCACAAATTAAAGAAATGCAGCCGTAGTTTGACTTTTAAAACTATGCTACGACCACTTGAATTTGCCTCAACAGACTGTTGTCATATTAGACTTGCTTTGGGTGCACTGAGGAGTATTTAATCAGTTTGGTGGTGGCTACTGCGGAATGCATTGACTTGCGCTAGCATTAGCATTAGCATATAGCCACTGCTGTTACAGGTTTTGCGGTTTGCCAGTTTACACAGCCGGAAAGAAGGTTGCCATTTCAAAAAATTGTACTCTCGAACGCAGTTTCAAAAGTTCGCAATTTCAAGGGCACCAGCACACCGTGGTCATGTGAAAAGAAGGCCAAACCACAACAAAAGTGTTTTGTTTGATGTGAAAGCTTTTGCCATCTAAATGGGGTCTGTGTCTGTTTTGCTTTTAAACTTGCTTCTGCTACTCTGAAGAGGCCGAAAACTGGGTGTTTTTAAGCCTAACCATTCACCCTGACCTTCTAGCTGAGAGGTTTTGTGCACCCTAACAAAATTACACTACCTCAACTCTCCTTCTTACTGCAGTCAGCACATTCAGACAGGAGAACCCATGTCAGAAAAACAAACCCATGTTGTATTAGGTATTTGACCAAGCAAGTGTGCTGTCATTCTTCTGGACAGAACAATCTTGAAACAGGCAAACACTGTTAGAAGAGATCAGAGGGGAAAACAACGTGAAGGAATAAAAGTCGAGAGTTTAAAGGAGGGAGTGACAGAAGATGATGAATGAAAATCCAAAGGCAAAAGACTTACAATCAGCAAAAATGAAGAAAAAAAGAAAGCTGTTAAAATTTTCACCCTTTTTATTCACAAAGAAGCATTCTTGCACATATGTGTGCATCCTGTGAATAAGTTTAATGTAGCCTGAACTCATATTTAAATAATGCTCTTCGTGTGTAACACAGAAACACTTAAGGCACCCCTTTCATTGCATAATCAGTGTTATAACTAAAACATTAAGTCATGAAAATGTAACCCCGAATTTAAATGACTGCAGCATCTGCTGATCACACTGTTCCTCACTCACAGCTATGCGTAGAGTACGTTAACTATTAAAATATTTAAAAATCCAAACAGAGGTGAAACAGAGGTGAACATAAATATTACATACCTTTACTGAAAACATACACTTTCCTCTCTTAACTTAACATAACATGTTAATTCTTAGCACTCTGTAAGACTCCCGCCAGATGTCCATGCAAAAGTGTTAGGTGGGAGTGAGGACAGACAAGCAGCAAAAAATGTAGATATATTAAATTCATTTCAAAGTCTATAATGGCTCGATTACCTGAATTACTACTGTATTCACGGGAGAGATAATGTGAGAGACACCTTTTTTGTCATTAACATTTAAAGAGGGTCCAGGTTGCAATGTTTGCTAACACCTGACAGGAGGAAACACCTAAATTATATCCTGAAGACACAATCCCAATTAAAACAACCATTCAGTTACTCTTATTGTGTTCACATGCTGGTGGGAAGTTCCAGACATCTGGGTCGTCCATGCTGGATGCCAAAGCTGGAAGACAAATGATAAACAAGCCCTGGCTTCCTCCTTCCTTCCTTTCGAGTAATTAAAAGCCATATTCCACTCTTATCTTTTGAAACACACATCTCGTAGCCTTGAAAGGTGACTGTATAATGTTTTAACTGAAATCCAATTACTGCAAATACAGCACAGTGAGTTTAAAGAACAGTATTTGGTTAAACACAAATTCAAATCCAAATGCGGTCTCACAATTCCCACAATTCATGTTTCAGCTGTTATTTTTAGCCAGATACAGGCGCAATATGCAGGATTTTCCTAGAGAAAACAATGTAATCCTTCTCAATCAATATCAACAGAATGAGACTTGCTACACCATTGTTCCTTTCTGACCATTATTTCAAATCCCCTACGTTTTTTTTTTTTCTCACCAGTGTTCCGCAAGAAGCCATTTATTTAGTACTTTGGATCATCAGTCAATATCAGCAGCAAAAGGCTGCCTTGTTGCCATGGTAATTTTGATGACAAAAGTGAAGACCCCCTAATGAAATCCAGTCATAACAGTCAGAAGAAGCATGCTCTCATGCTCTCACCAGTGCAGTCGCATGGATCGATTTTTGCTGTTTCAGCAGCTGTGTTGTCTTTGCTGTCATAGTTAAAAGAAAAGCTGGTTTATTCTCTCACCATGTGTCGCCACCACAGTTTGAATGAAATGTGAAAGTGGGACAGAGCTGCATAGGAGTTCCCAGTCCTTTCTGTGGAACTAATTTAATTCTTCAGCTAATCTCTTCCTCATTATATACTGTATCATACACGAGTAAAGAATATTCTTTATGTTGAGAGAAAATGTGTGGGTGACATTTTTCCTCCTACTTAAAACCCCCTATTCTTTTTATTCTTGTTGTATTCAACTTTTTTCAATTCTTATTTATGTGAACATTCTCTTCCTCCTTCTATAATGGTCTCTCTCTGTTTTTCTCGCTCTCACATGTATACAAAATTTCTATCCTTTGATGTGAGATTTTGAGGTCAATATTTGAATTCATGGGAGAATTTAATTAAGGGGATACATGATTCATGTTCCCATTCTTTCTATGAGTAATTTCCATGCACTATATTACAGTAGCTGGTGTGAAGCACTGAGACTGCAGGGCCTTTTCATTTAAACTGTGGATAGATTTATTTTTGATGTCTAACAAGTTTAATTTATTGGGCAGATGGGCGCCTAAAGTATCTAAACACAGGCAGACATTCAGTAGAATATCTACTTAAAATGAAAGAGGTGAGTATTATTCATGCATTGACTTTTTAAAATCTATTCCTCACAAATTATTCATATAGTCGTTTGGTTTTGTTGATTTCACTACTTGTATGTGTTTTTCAGATTTGGCTGCTGCGTTGCTATAGCAGCAGAGATGGGGAGGTGGAGGAATGCAGGCAGGGAAGCAGGAAAGCAACGGCGGAGTTTCTGTTTGTTGAGTAGAAAGTTTATGATGTCAGATTTTGTCCTCAGTAGAGTTTTCCTGCCGCTTCCAGAGAGGATTCTTCTCATTTTTCTTCCCACACACACAAGCAAGCTGACAGTGTGGTTTGTTTGTATGAGCTCATACCCAGTTTTGACCCAATTTGTCTGACAAAAGTTGTGTTTAGAATTGAGACTTTAGGTTAATATTTGAATCAGAATATCGAGATTTTTATACAGGTACAGGTAATAGTCGGTGCCCCCTGAAACAGTCTGTAAAAATAAGAGAAAGATGTTACAAGTATAAAAACTAGCACGGAAAATATGTGATGCACCAGGAGGCCCTGACCCTCTTCTGAATTCACGAGGTAGAAAATACAAAGAAATGTGCTGCTTAACAAGCTGCTTGTTTTACCTCCAAGTGTGTGCAAGTGTGTGTGTGTGTGTGTTCGCAGTGGTCGATGCTGGACCCACGATGCACATGCCTGCGGCGGTTCTTACACCATGGCAGAATGCAGGAAGCTTTCAGTGAAGGAGTAAAAAATATTTGGCTTTGTCTCTTTCTCTGGCTGCAGTTCTCCTTTTTGTTTGTCTTTTTCTCTTTCTCTCTTTCAGCCACTCTGGCGCGAGTCTGGCTCTTGATCTCTATTTCCTTTGCTGCACACACACATTGACACATGCATCTGAATCTAATGATATATTAGTAGCCTATTATGAGTGATGATGAGATCTCATCTCAGCAGGTCATGTTATTAACTCTGCTTTGTGAAGTACCTCAGGCAGTTTACCTGTGCACGTTGCTAGGTTCAACTCTTGCTGTGTGTGCGTTGTACTGCAGACACATGTGTGTCTAAATAGTCTCCTGTACTATAGATTATGCAGATTACCCTTCACAATTCAGGAGATTTTGTTTTGATGACAAACCAAGAGCTGTAAATCCATTGTTTTCGTTTTAGATCACACCTATAGTTTGCATTGGCACAGCTTTGGAGTTTGTGTTTAGTTTTGAACTTATAATCGCATTATAAATCGCGGGATGTGGATGACTTTCTTGTTTGAAAGCCCTTGAATTTTTCCCTCCTCAAACTTGCTTTTGAGCCTGAAAGATGAAGAAGATGAAAATGACAGTATGATAAAGACACAAGTCACCACTGTGGTCATGCATATTTGTGCACATGAAAGTTTCTGTGTGTGTGAGTGAGCGCACATGAAAGGGTATCTGAATGTTTGTATCTGTGTCTCCTTGTGCCTGTTTTGATGTCCTGATTAGCTCTGTTTATATTTAGATCATATTAATCCGCTCAGATTCTGTATTACTCAAGGCGCTGTCAGAAACACACACACACACACACACACACTCAGAGTCACAGTGTCATCTCCCCTTCGTACTCTTCATCTTAAGGATGGTGTAGAAGTAGCGAAAGAGTAAGGCCACATTTAGACGAGAGCAGCGAAGCTAAAATTAGGAAAGTCTTTTCTTTGTGTCTTCAAAAAATAATACACTGTAGTATGCATGCCGGGCCAGTAGTCGGCGGTGTAACTTTAAAATGATATACCATCAGAGCTGTTTCAAGTTGTTTGCTTCCTATTGCTGCTAAGAACTGAACAGCTACAAATTAAAGAAATTCAGCCACAGTTTTGACATCTAAAATTATATTACGAACACTTGAATTTGCCTCAATAGACTGTTGCATATTTAGCTTGCTTTGGGTGCACTGTGGAGCGTTAAATCGGAGTTTGGTGTCTACTGCGGATTGCATTGACTTGCGCTAGCGTTAGCATTAGCATTAGTGTAGTCACCGCTTTCACGGGCTTTGCTATTTGCTAGTTTACACAACCAGAAAGAAGGTTGTGGTTTGAAAAGATTGCGCTCTTGAACCCGGTTTCAGAACTTTGTGGTTTCAGTTTCGCTAACATACCATTGTCATGAAAAAGGAGGGCTGTACCACAACAAAAGTGTTTCATTTGATGTGAAAACCTGCGCCGTCTAAATGGAGTCTAAGAGAGTTAAAGCTATTTAATAAATGACAGAGTTGGCATCGGCACTTTTGAGGAAGAAAGAAAGTAAATCAAGATTTTAGGTCTCAGTAGAACAGCCAGTTTTCCATTTCCTCCAGATGTTTTGGCAGATTCTAGGCTACTGAGATCATGAGAGCACACAAACTGAAAGTTTTTAGCCAACAGGCAGATAGCTGGTGAATTAGGGGCATATCATTTTTATAAAGTTCTGTAACTGAAAAAGCAGATGGACCACAGAAGATTTAGGTACTGTAGCCTCTAGGAATCAGTTGCCACTTAACTTTATGTGAAATGTAATGGATTTTATTGAAGAAATGCTAAACTGGCAACACTGAGAGCAAGAAGATAGCCAGCAAAGGAGGCCCAGCTCAGCTGAAGCTAATGAAACTAACAGTCCTGTCATCCTTGAACCTGTTAGCTCGCTCTGCTGATGGCTGCATCTCCTGTTATGTATCTGTGTGTTTCTTTGTAAGCATGCGTCTGTTCTTCCTTTGTGCAGGCGTTTTTTATGTTTATGTGAACATGTGCAAGGACCAGCATGCACGCCTGTATGTGTGTGCCTATGCATGTGCGTGACAAATCCCTGCAGTGTGATGGCCTTAAGCCCTATGTTCCCTTGGAATCAATCTGAAGAGACAAATCCAGAGGCTTAGGCAAATTACACACACTTACACCTGTGCCCTACACATGCACACACACATACACACACATGTTTTCATACTTCCTTATCTTTTCTGCCACTTTCTCCTTTGCTGCATGTAACACACAAGTGGGTCTTTGCAGCAAGTCTCTCCTCTCCTCTCCTCTCCTCTCCTCTTTTCTTTTCTGTCTGTTTCACTGGTTTGCAGTCTTAGATTCACTCAGGCGTAAAAGCAAAATGGCCTCCTCATGGAATCGTGGGGTTGATCATTTCAGAAACTACACACACAGATAACATGTAGACCCTGCCAAAGCTTCTCTGGCTTATTGTATTATACTTCCTCCCCTATGGTGGGAATGGCCATATGTCTTCATGTGGCTACACTCGTGGGTGTGTGCGTCGGCGTGCATTTGCACCCGCGCCGTGGTGCGTGTGTGTTCCACGCCACCCTGCAATGTGTTATTTCCCAGTGTGTGCATGTGTCCTTTCAAGCAGAGAGAAAGGCTGCTGGTAGGTTTTGGTGGAAGGATTGCAAACTGTGGACATATGAGTGAAATGTATTCTCGCCCTGGAGGTCTTGTTCTCTCCGTCTTTGACTGGCTTCTGAAAATAAAACATTCAATACTCAAACAATTTAATCACCTTTCTCTTGGAATAAAAGCTGGTATGAGTGTCATTTTTAATGTCAGTTTCTTCCAGGAGGGCAAAAGATCTGTTATTAATGTGCAAATTCTGTTAGATAATTTAGGTTTGCGAAATAGCATTTTTATAGGACCTAATTTGGTAAATATTTAGTAATTAACATTACTGTAGGTAATTATTGTTTTCCACAATGTTTTTTTCTGACTGCCTTCAACAACTATCCTTCAACTAATTAAACTGCCTGCTTCTGAATGAGCTTAATTGGTAGTGCAGCTGTCTGTCTGCCAGGCACCGACAACTAGATGATCACTCTGACTGGAAGCCATAGGGATGTAAAGCGGAGGATCATTATCCCCATCCAGTATGAAACTGTTCGCCAGGCTAGCACAGAAGGCTCTTAGAGTTTGATTTTCCCACATATTTAATCAGGAACGAAGCGGCAAAATATTTAATGAAGTCAGAACTTTACGAATCTGCTTAATTAACAACTGCACCGTGGGTTACTTTTTAAAGGTTTTTGAGAAATCATAAGGATGAATAGTTGTCAAGGAGAGATGTGCGATTTGTGATGTTGCCTTAAATCTCCCACGAGTCCCTCCTAGTATGAATGATTTTCCCTTTTACAGCAAGGCCAGAGTGAGATATTCTTTTTTTTTTTATAGCTGTAGGTTTATTCACTAAAGAGATGTTAAGTAATATTTCTCCTTGAGCCATTATTCACTCATCAGATTTATTCTTTTTCTACCCGTTTAGATGGATATTTTGCTTTTTTTATCCACTTCTCATACATATTCAGCCCATATTCTTGTGTTTCTGGGCAGGAGATGTTAGCCCAAGTCCAATATCTTTATTTTAAAAGCACACTCCACAATACCTAATGTTGTGCTGTATTCCTTGCTGCTGCAATGACCCAGCTCTTCTGTAGGGATTCTCCAAGTTTCATGTTGTAAATTCAACAGACCAGTCCTGAATCCACAATATAGTGAGCACATGGTGCACGCCCCCTGCCCAATTAATCACCAGAGCAAGCCTTGCAAACCAACAGAGCCGTTCTGATCTATTACTAGGGGATTCTGAAGCAGGATTTTGTAGGTGTTTGGTCTCAAACACCTGTGGTCTGCCTGCTGATGCTCTTGTGAGCTGCTGCTGCTGCAGCATTTTGTCTTACTAAACCCACAACTGTAGACCTAAAAAATAAAAAAGGACAAGACTGGAAGACAGAGGAGCAGAGAGACAAATCAGTAAGAGCAGCGAGATGTAGAGTGAGAAGGATGAGCGATGCAGGAAGGGAGTAGAAATCTCATCAGCCCCTCCACTCTTCACTTTCTCTTCTGCTTTTACCGGCAGTGGAGACAGACTAGCCCTGCAGTCAATTGCAGGTGTTACACTATAAATGGAGTGAGGATGTAATGTTTCCCTTCCAGGAGAATACCAATGAAATTCAGTGTCAGTAATATGTTGAACACACCACAGACAACCAAGTTTCCAGACCCCAGAGTTAACTCGTAACAGAACCAAAGTCAGGCTTATCTCATATATTTTTGTAACACATTGAACACAAGGTCACATAATTACATCCAAATGTATGCACAGGAGTTATTGGCCATACAAGTGTGCATTTTCATTTACATTTGCAGAAGATAACTTCTGCAAATGAGCTAGCAAGCTAACATTGGCTGTAGCATGAGACTCCTTTGTCATTTGTTGTCACTCTCCTTTTTAAGTTCCGTTTGAACTGAGACGAAACGGTTGCAAGGAAAGTTGCGGCACAGTAAAATGGTCTGTTTCAGCTTGAGCCAACTGACGGTGTCGCTTGCAGACACAAGTAAGAGCACAGTGAACTAATCAGCTCTTACTGACATCACCTGCTGTCAGCAGAGGCTCAGTATAAAAAACCGGCGAATTACAACAGAGAGTACAGAGAGCGTCACTGATTTTTTTTTTTTTCGCGAAACCCTGGCAAAGAAAATGTCATGGTAAAACCAGGGCTTATTGATGACAAGTTTGGCAGCGAATGATGTCATTTTTCAGCCATGACAAAGTTAAGCCAAAAAAGTTGTCTAGCTTCACTTTAATTCTTGATTCACAGTTGCATTAAACATAGTGTCAGCTCTCAGACTCCTTGTTAGCCTAGTAAAGCCATTTACACCAGTACTTTTCTCTTTTTTTTCTTTTTGCAATCTTAAATAAAATGCCATCCTTTCATACTGTATATGTTATACAATGTCTCTCCATTTTTTTTGTTAGAGTGGGAGGCTCTTGAAGAAGCTGGCGTCTTGTTATTGCCCTCTTAGGGTGAGTGTCCACATAGTGTTTTTTTCGGGCAAAAAAAGCGCTGGCAGAGCGCTCCATCGCACTGGGATGAAGTGCTTGTGCGCTGAGAGAAAAAGCACTGATAACGTCACCGACGTTTTTCTGAAAAGTTGAGAGATTTTCAACTTTGAAGCGCTCCAAGCGCTCAGAGCGGCTGCACAAAAAAGGTGGAGCGCTTGGAAAAAAGACACTGGGCGCTGCGCTTTTT
>JAPQLA010000015.1:8762568-8772850 GCA_029822935.1 Naso vlamingii
TAACTGACTAGTATTTCTGGTGTCGACTAGCAAGGGAGTGGGCGTTTACACGTTTAACCGACCAGTCAGTTGCCTGCATCCTTAGTTAGTGTTTACTCATTGGAGCTACAAAATAAAAGTGCTGCTTTTGGATAGAAAAATGCAAAATTGTTCAATTACAATAGAAATTTTGTATGTAAATGCCTTAAATTGTGTTTACAGGGAAAAATCTTTGTAGAAAGATTCTGTTTACACATGCAAACATCCATGCTTCCTCGCAGAGACTCAGTCAACATAACAGTGTGCAGAGAAAAAATTCACTCTGCCAGACCCCTTTGTGTTAAGGCTGTAGAACACGAGAATATTTCCTGAGAACATCAGTTAAAAAAGGGCAAATTAGAACCTTCAAGTGTTCAGATGCTGTGCAGTAATCCTGGAGCGTTTATTTTCCCTGACTTGACTAATTCTGCTCATCCTGTAACAATGCTAAACCCAGCCTCTCATCTAATTTGTCTTATCCTTATCATAAAAACATGTCATGTTGCGTTACACTCGCCTAAGTAACATAAGCCCACTGCTTCGCCCCAAACATATTATGTGCGTATATTTTGCTTATTACTGATAGCAATTTGGCCTTGTATTATTTTGAGCCTGTAGTGCTCAGTCCTTCATTTCCCCTCTCTCTCCACTTCCTCCATGCTGACAAACTTAAGTGGATGAAATGCATTTACTCATTTCCTTCTAAATATTATCAGACAACTCATTTGAATATTCTCTTTTAATCCTTTTTGCTCCCATGATTTGCCTGCACCTGCCACTTCTGTCTGCCTTTTCATCTCCTCCTGTTACCCTTTGTTAAATTTTTGTGGAACAGATACAGGTTAGACAGTAGGGCTGCATGATTTTTGCTAAAATGTGAGGCACGATATTTCTCCCTGGGAATTAACATCATGATTCTTTAACATGATTCTCATTTTTGCAAGAAAAAAGTCATTACACCAAGTAAAAAAAAAAAAAAAAAAATGCTGTCTACACAGAGCTTTCAACAGGCATGTCTTATAATAAAGTGCTGGACGGTGCTGCGATGATGCTAAAGCATTACTTGCAGATTACTACTCCTTGGGCATCGTCGTCAGGTTTTGTCAGTTTCACACTGTGTAACGTCCCCCTTTTTTCGGCACGAGTACATTATTACTCTCACTGTCGCCACCAGAATTTTTTTTCTTTCCCAAATAAAATGCACCTCCAACTCTGTCAAGTAAACTGACTTCTGCCTCCTGCCTGCTTGTTTACACTGGACACTGCCGATGCCGTGTGTGGTTACTGTAGCAACTGTGAGTGACAGCGGAGTGCCGGAAATGAGGAAAGAGAAATGAGAGAGGTGACTGAGTTGCATGGCTGAATCACTGGCTAATCTCTGGCCCTAATTTCTGAATGAATTGTGTGTTTTGTTTTAAACTGTGTGAGTGTGACTGATGTAGCATGGGGGATTGTTGTAAAGTAACACGTGAATGCAGCGTGACCTGAATGCACAGGAAAATTTGAGCAAATGAATTGTGTCTTTAAGAAATGAGATTACATGTATGTACAGTATGAATCGAGATCGTGATATTTTACGAATAATTGTGCCGCCCCATTTTACAGTAGGAAAGCAAGCTATAGAGAGAGCAGTCTTACTTTTGAGGGTTACAGAAATGCTTGTTTGATTTGAGATTCAGCGGGATGATTGAAATTACATGACTGTGTCTGTGTGGCAATGTGTGCAAAATATGTCAGTGTTTGACGTTTCCTGTGTTATCTCTGCTTTTCATTCCTAAAAGTGTCAGAAACAGATTCACAGGCAGCCACTGATTGCCCTTTCATACTGCAAGCAGCAGGTTTGCGCTCAAGTGTGTTTCTCTGTTATTGCTGGCCTAGAAGGGAAAGAAGTCCTCCCATAATCACAAGGTCACAAATTTTTATTCCCCAATCATCCACTGAGCCCTTCTTACTCACATAAAGTTGCCCCACACAAAATGTGCCACAACTGTTGCTGGTAGTATTTTGAGAGAACATAAAAAAACTAGATTAGATAAGGCTGAAATGATTTGGGAAAAACAGTTAAATGCTGAAGTTATCAAACAGGATCTCTTCACTGCAAAGGTTTCACATGCCCACATGTTTCTACAGAAAGTTCCAGATAACAGCATAAGCTTTAGTCAAGATGAGGTCTCTTTGGAATGTACAGTATATGAAGCTCCTTGCCTTTTGAAGGCTTTTGCCTTTTTTGTATCTGCATCACGTGTCCACAAATTTCAGATCCCGATAGATGTATAATTTACTGTTAAAAGACTTCAAAGTCTGAAAATAACTAAAGTATGAATTAATAACGGTACATACCCCCGAACAGAACTCTCTGCTATTTTCTGAGAAAAACTGAAGAATAAGGAGACATGAATGCATCATATTTGAAGCTCATTTAAACTTGAAAACTTTAAACTTATCCGTAAACATGTAAATTTTGGTACACAGGAGTGGTACAATGAATGGCTTTACAAAACAAATGTCATCCAAAATTATAGTGTTAAGGGTTTCTTTTAACTACATCTGTCACCTCAAGATTCTCACAGCAAGACATTCAGTTTAGCTCAGTGAAAAGTCATGATTTCTGATATAACGGTATAAACTGAGGTGACGTCCTCCTGAAGTTTTCCCCCACAAAGTCGAACTACTTGTCTTTGATTTCTAGAAACTAAAAAGTCTGTGGTTTTATGTTTTTTTTTGTTGTTGTTGTTGCTTGTTTTTTTTGGAATGCACAGTACGGTCGCCTGCCTTGAATTACTGTTCTTCTCGCTCCCCAAAACAAATTTGTTTTCTGTGGTTAGGTCATTTGTTTGCATAGCAATAAAACACAGAAGTGTAATAAAACCTATAAAATCCACAAAAAGAAAGTTTTGCAACAGACAAACTGTGGAGGGTTTATGACCTTAATAATTTTCATTTCCACAACAGAGCTCTGTCATGATGATTTACCATAAATTGTAAAGTGAGAGCTCGGTGGCCTGGCAAAGTTAGGCTGCGTCATTGTATACATAAGGCTTGTTCAGTATATGTCAGCTTTTTAATGGCATAATCGTAGTTCATATGTAAGAGAGGTGCAAAGAGACATCATGATCTTTATCTGCATCTGCTCAACCAGAAATAATATGAGTAAATGTTAGCAAGATAGTAATGGAAATGTTTTCAACATCACTTCTAACAACAGTCCATAGCTGTTTATGAATGTTGTCATTTTACTGAATTTGACTGTTTGGATATTTATAGGTGTCACATGATTGATCTGAGGAATACCTCAGAGCTTCCTCGGAGAGTTATGGTTGTGTTGTGTGCTCACTTTGTTTGTCGTTGGTCTGATAAAGGTGTTTATTGTTTGTGCTGTTTTAATTGTATCTTTAAAGGGTCTGCACCAATAGAACCACGAGTATCTCAGCTTTGCAACCATGTTTGGCACCTAAAAAAAGCAGACAGTGCACGCTGAAACAAAAGATTAATGGTCCACAGGTGACCTATTGGAAAGACATGAGATTAAGTCATTGTTTCCTGTTATTTTTAACTAAACTAAGTTTAACAAACTGTGTGAACCCCCTGACTTCTTCTTCAGGAATAATGAAGAGCAACTTCGGATAGAGGAAATATCTGTTTCTGTTGCATTATTTGTGCTTTGCCATACAAGGTATTCAGATTTGAGAACATTCCCCATGTAAAGTCTTCTAAGAAACCTTTACTGGGGTGCATTTTTCCCATTTCTTTGTCTCTAAATGTTTAAAAGGTCTCTGAGCTGCTTCTCTGTAAGAGGCAGAAGAGGAGGAGAGTGATGGGACTTGTTTGGTGGCTCTTTGCCATAGTTTCTCTTATCTGGGTTTTTAACATCGACAAGGGCCTGCAAGATTTAAAGCTTTGTGTGTACTTTGTGTGTTAATGCATAAATGTCTGTGTATATTTGTGTTTTCTAATTAAAAGTAGTTTTGTTATCGATCTGTTTAGGCTTGCTGAGACATTGATAACACTAAAGAGAGAAGAGACAAATGTCGAGATAGCTCTATCTCTTTCTGTGTGTTTGTTTGTGTCACATAAAGGGAGAGACTAAGTTAAAGCTGCTGAAGCATGCATTCTCTTTCTCTCCACTCTTTCTGGATCCATACCAATTCACCTTTGGAGCAGCTGCATGAGAGCAAAAGAGAGAAAGGATAATTTCAAGTTGTTAGGGCAGTGATTGTTCTCCTGTTGGATCTCTACCAAGACAACTTCAAGTCAGATAAGAGACAAAAAGGCAAGAGTGGCAGAAAAGAAGACAGAGTTGCAGAAAAGCAAGATAAGAAGACAAGGAAAGGTTTTTATCCCCCTTGATAATAGACTGGCCTTTCTTTTAGAAAGAAAGATTGAATATTTCTAATTGTGTATCATTTTGTTATTGGTAGAAAAATTTACATGATTATTCTTCATACACACAAAATTTTTACATTTCTTAAACCAACCAATTTGAGCGACACAGAAACACTGCACACAAATACATAAAACAGAGGCTGGTGCATTGCAGAGCAAGTAGGACAAACAATAAGAAAACAAACCCTGAAGCAGCATCTTGCTGTCCAGCTTTTATTCCTTGCTGAGTTTATTGACTTATTCAGGCAAACACTCTGATTCATGGACATAAAAGCTTTGCAGAAACTTATGCAGAAATGTAACAAGGCCATTATAAGTAACAAAGTTTAAAAGTTGTACTTTAACAATTGAATGTCGGCATCATCAGATAAGTAACATCTTAAAAAATGTTCTGATATTAGTTGATAAAGTCTACGTGAGGAACTGAACTTCCCTAGTCTATCCAGGATTATTACTGAAGAAAAAAAGACCCTCATTTACTGCTACTCTACTCAGGGGACTTCAATTGCAGTTTTAGTCTGTTGTTAAAGTCATGCTGCAGTGGACAGAGCAATCAGCAGAGTGCATAAAAACCACATACTCTGTTGAATAGGGAATGTCTGCATTATTAACAGCCACCTCTAAAAGGTACTGGGGCATCCCTGATGCAAACTAAAACTAATCTGAAACTATTTTTGAAAAACATAAACTTGGGAAAAGATCTGAAAAAGAGGATACAAATGGATATTGCCAGTGGCTAAACAAAAGTGTACCTGAAATTAAAATAAAACGAACAAAGCGAGTGAAACTAAATAAAACGTGATCCACACACTAAACAAAACAACTTGTGTTTGTGTTGTTAATTAAAAGTAAAGTTTGACTTTTCTGTTCAGAAAAGTAACTCAGTCTGGGTGTGTGCAGTATAACAGATTCAGACAAATGCATTGTGGTCGCTCACACAGATTATTGTGGCCTATTAACATTCTCTCGGCTTTGTTTGTAAGTACATCTTAAAGCCGATTTTCAAACAGAGCTCTTGCTAATGTTCCTACCCTCATCACTTTTCTTCTCCCTTATTCCTCTCCTTTCTTTTCCGCTGCTGTCTTTCCTTGTCATGCATCTGTCCTTTAGTCATCGCCTTTTTCTTCTGCCTCGTTCTTTCCATTTTATGTTTCACCTCCCCTTTCTCTTTCTTCTCAGCTTCCCGTCAGACTCAGCCGCTCTTTCCCATCACTCCTACTTTTCTAAAGGCATTGACTCATCAACTGAAGGCCACATTTTCCACAATTTCTCTCAAGCCCCATTCAGCTTTTTTTTTTCCCAGTAACCTCTTTTAGGTTTTAAGCAAGTTGTCAGATTTTACATTTTCAGTGTGTTGAAGGACTTGAACCAATCAAACATTTCTTACTCGAATAATAAAACCAAGTTACACAACCTGCTCAATGGAGACATCAGTGTCTTTGAGGTAGATGAATTTGCGATGGCAACTAAGCACAGCGACTGTATTTTATCCCAAAAACTTTTTGGAATTGCATTTGAGGCCTCTCAGGGTAGTTTAGTGTCAAACTGATACACTGTTTGGACATGAAAATGTTGACATAATTAACAAAAGTCCCCCTAAATAAAAGTCCTCAATACATGTCCTAAAAGCAAGACATTTGCACCAAAAGACTGCTATTAGAATGAAATCCTAAAGAGATCTAATTCACGAAAAGCCACTTCTTTCTGAACTTGCTTACCTGCTCTTCAGCTGATGAAATTGCAATTATTTATAATTTCGTTTTCTCCTAAGAAATTTAGTTTGATACTTTTATAAACTATATTTTTTGAAAAACAACCACATTAAAGGAAAACTTTGAGGTGTAGAAAATTCACTTATGGGTTGGGTTTCAGACCTTATGAACTTTTCTCTCCATCAAATAACAGCAGCCTACAAGACAAGTATGTAAGTACGTATGCCTGTGTGCAAGAAAACGCACATCTTGATTTTATTACTGCCAAGTTTTAAATCCCCTGCCGTGAGACAAGATGGACATGCTATGGGGACTGACTTGCACTAATTAGAGCGGCCTGACTTTGAGATGATGAACTCTATACCTGGCTGAACATCCTCGGGGTGAGAGATAGAGAAGTCGAGGGTGAGAAGGATGAGGGATTTGGAGGACTAACTAGATGATGAACTTACTCCCTCATAATGACCTCAGAGAGTCTGAGAGAGTAGGACAGCAGTGGAGGGGTAACTCGCCTGAAGATGATGAACCTGACCAGGCATTAATGATCCTGGACAAAGGAACAGGGAGTGTAGAAGACAGAGAGGGTTATGGGCTGAGAGTTAAGAGTCCACTTAGGTGTAATGACCTTGGAGGGAGATGGAGCTGAGAACATATGGAGAAGAGGGCGAGGTTCAGGTGGAAGGGAGAGGGAATCAGAGGACTTAGGTGAAGAGAAAACATGAACAGCTGGCGAGGGACATACAAAATCTTGTTGGTAGGAGAAATAAAGCATGTGCAAAAGACAATGTGAGAGGGTGAGTTGTAGGGCTCTAATCAGTATTTGACATTTAAAGCTACAATTAAGGTGTTTTGAATAAAATTTCAGAACCTTATGGTCACATTTTATGACCTAATTTTAAATTGTCAGTATGAGTGAAAAGAGAACTCCTATTATCAGTCTCTTTCATTAGTGTTATAGTACTTGAGACTGGTTTTGGTTTGGAGACCGCTTTTTGAACGTCTTGGTCTTGTCTTGGAATCGGATGCATTTTGACTCGGTCTTGTCTCGGTCTCGGACGTAGTGGACGTGGGATTTTTAATCAACACCAGTCAAGACCATAACAGATTTATTTGTCAACATAATGCCTGTGATTGAATGTAAAACGTTCTTCTTCAAATGCAGCCATAACGTAAGCTGTTGGTAGTTTGATTTTTTGATTCACGTAAGTTTGGCTACCGTAACCACAGAGAATTCATAAGCAAAACAACATACAAGAGAAAACACTTGGCAGAGCGCAGGTTCTGCAAGGCAGTTTACTGAGACGGCTGTGAAAACATCAAACTTCTATTGCCACTTTGAAATCACAGGAAAACTTTTTCAAGGTCTTGGTTTAGACTCAGTCTCGCACTGCTTTGGTTTTGGTCTTGACTGGGTTTCTGCCCCTCAAAGTCTTGGCCTTGCCTCGGTCTCGGCACATTCTGGTCTTGGTCAAGTCTTGGTCTCGGTTAGTGTGGTCTTGATTACGATGCTATCTTTTGTATCTTGAAGTGTTTTGCGGTGTAGCACCCTGTGTTTTAGTGCGACCTATTAAACTCAAACATGGACATCCTTCTTTCTTCCTCTTCCCTTTCCCTTCAGAACCTTGCCTTTCCTAACCTGACCCTCACACTTATTTCCTCAAAAGACACTTACTTAAAGGAGGAGTTCAGATTTTTGCACATTAAACCTTATAATAAGGATATTAAGGATCATGTGCAATGTTCTACAGCATTATCATGACAAAAGGCGCAGTTCAGACAGCTGGAGCTCATTGCTGATGTCATCGCTAGCTGAAAACAGCTGAAAACAAGGGAGGGGCTTAGCACTCACTTAATCCGTCGAAAAACACAAAAAACTCTCATTTAAAAAGACGAGAAACTCACTGAATGTTTTGTGGTGTCCTCTCATGTACTGACAATAAAACACAAAGTTAAACAATGGCATATAACGTGGAAACGACTCTTTCAGCTGCTTCAGGAAACAGACAAACAGCTGTTTTCAGGCATATGCTGTTGTTTAACTTTGTGTTTTAGTGTCAGAACATCAGCGGGACTGAACATTAGGTGAGTTTCTCATCTTTGAACCAAACATTTATTGTGTTTTTCAACGCATAAGCCAAGTTCCTATGCACCTCTGTTGTTTTCAGCTGGTTTTTACTAGTGATGATGTCAGCAATGAGCTCCTGCTCTCAGGACTGCAGCGTTGGTCATAATAATACTGTAGAACATCATATATGATTGTAAATATATCCTTATTATAAGGCTTAAAGTGCAAAAAAAAGAACTTCTTCTTTGACACCTGCTGGCTGCATGACAGCCTCTGCAAATGAATGTTGATTTAGAATTTGAGTGTCATTGTTATTAGCAAAGTTTCAAAGCTTGCAACTAATCAGTAAAGCCCTATTTAGTCGGGCTCAAAAAGATAAAAGATAGATTTTGCTTGTCTAATGACAGCTTCGGACGAAAGGAAACAGATAAGTAGAATGATTCATGTTACATTTTCTTCACTCGGCATGGATAAAGAAATGGACAAAAGCCAAGGCACAATTAGAGTAAAAACATGGAGATGTGCGATCTTGACTAGCTGAGTAGAATGATCTTCAAAAGACAAAAGAAAAGAAAAGTTGAAACAAGGAAGAGGTGCTGCTATAGATCAAACTTTTACCAGGGCATGATGACCCTGTGAAAAAAACCATTTGGAGAAAAATGAGAAGTTAAGTTTTCAATGTGATATAGAGTAAGACTTTAGAAAGAAAGAGATCGAAATAGAGACAACCTTTATGTTAACATGTTCTTACTGAGAGAGAAATAGAATAGGAAAATGGCAAATTGAGAAATAAATGGTAAACCAGTCGGCATTGAAAATCAAAGATAACAAACTTTCTTGTGTCAGGGCAACCTTGGGAAGGAGAAGATGGAGAAAAAAAAGAATGTTTGAGTTTCAGTAAAACTTCATGTAAAAGGAAGGAATTCCTGAAGAATGGTGAACATGCGGCATGTACAAAACAATGCAGTTACATTTGAAAACATCTTGTTTTTCTTCAGGTTTTGATTGTCATCCTTTATTAACAGTTGTTTTCAACAACCAAGAGAAAATTTGTTAAAAATGCTTTTCTCCTGCTGTGATTAAAATGTGACATTTTTTGAAATTTATGCAATGATTTTGATAATAATTGCCTTTTTTTATGTTGCTCTCAAATCTGTTTTATTTTCTTACTTCGTGTTTATAAAGCCGATCACAGCGCACAGGCCTTGTATGAACTAGAAATTGATTCAGGGTCTAAAAATAGCAGCTCAAAAATGATAGTTCACCTTGGTTTGCATGTAGCATTTTTTAACCTTCCTTTAAATCTGTTTTTCAGTGCTGGTGTGGTGTCAGACAGCAGGCACAACTAGAGACTGAGTCTGTATTGTGTGATTGGCTTTATTGGAACATAAGGTAAATGATCATAGTCCTGATCATAGAACCAGGGATAGTAAAGTGACCCGACCTCATAAACTAGCAAAACAAATGGACAATTAACTTTGAACCACAGCAGCAAACTGAAGCTGTAATAGAATGTGTATCACTTTAATTAATGGAATAACAGGAAAGACAAATGTGACATTAAAGGACAGATGCTGTAGAGATGTAACAATAAGGCAAATAACAGAAAATTGATTGGTAACTTTTTTGATGATCAATTAATGGATTTAAAAGTCCAGTGTGTCCAGTGTTAGCTTTTAGGGCAAGAGGTCTGAATGTCAAACTTGTTTCACAGCAATAGTCTCCAAAAGCCCACTAATCAGATGATATCAGGTCTCATTAATTGCAATAAGAGTTTTTTAAACACCCCATGATATAAAAAAAAAATATAATTTTCCATATTTTAATCCTGTATGTGTGTGTTAATTGTTCATGTATTTTATGTTATATGCCCAAAATATGTTAAAAAAAAAAAAAAAAAAAGTTTTGAGTATTTTTACATCACAATCTGGTCTTTCTCTTATTGAAAAATGATTTTTCAATTTTTGACTACTCATCCTGCACTTGGGGGCGTTTCAAATTTTCATCCAGTGAAAATGCTTTCTCGATTTTTTGGGAATAATCTTCATCGCATCAGCTTCATCACAGGGATGAACCTGCGTCCCTGCTTTACCAGCAGCACTGC
>JAPQLA010000015.1:9310902-9322382 GCA_029822935.1 Naso vlamingii
CTGCTACACTGTACAGTTTTAATGCTGGAAATAGAAGAAGAAAACAATGTAGTCCTCTTAATTACAAGTATCTTCAGTCATTAGTTCATAATCTGGATTCTAACCACATAATTATCACTGAGAAAAGGTCATTAATAACTGAAGACTGACATTTACTACCCGATTTTCAGATATTTGCTAACATGTCCAAATTTTCAATTGGGTGAGCTATCTATTCTCTAGTGTGTGAGTGTGTGTGTGTGTGCGTGCGTGCGCATGTGTGTGTTGTACCCTGAATGTGTGAAATATTGCAGAGAAAGTTTGGGGTCTTTGATCTCAGATTTTTCTCAGTGAGCTGTCTTCTTCCTGTTGCTCCAGCTTCACTTTATCACAGCTCCCTTGAATATTTCATGCCTCTTTTTCCCCCTTTTCAAACCACTGTTATTGTTTAGGCACCAGAAAATCTTGCAAATCACAACTCACGTCCTTGTTTAAAGCTTAATTATTAATAATTTAGTGTTTTTGAGGCTTCGGTTTGACTGTCAGTGAAAAGTGAAGCTGCCGCCTGCCTGCTGTAAATGAGGAAGACATGAAGTGAGCACTTTCATATTTAGTACTAGTTAATAGTGCATAAATAACACTGCTGTCACATTAAAAACCACCTTGCGGCTTTAAAGCCTTAAATATGAGTTTTAAGGCTTTTAAGGTAACAGCACTGCACGTTGAAATATGTTGCAATGCTGCTAAATTTGCTTATAAGTGCAAAAACTTTAAATAGAAAAAGGATTATTTTGTCGCACTGTGCAGAGGTGTTATGTTTCCCCAACTCATGAATGTGAACGAAGCAAGCGCGACAGGCCATTTTGTTGTTTCTTTGCAATAATGGATCACGCCTTTAATTGCATGCAACAAGCCTGCAGTGGCCCATTAACCACAATAAATTATTTCCAAAGCTTGTTGGAAGAAATGTGAAAAACTTTGACCGTTCCAGCGGCTTTTATACCCCTTTTGCTGGCAGCCATTATCAATTTGGTTTGGTAAATGAAAGTAATGTAGCCATTACAAAGTGTAACAGCGGCACATTCTCCGCTTGCATGTAAACGGACACCTTTAACGAAATTGAATTTTTAAACACCCCCACCAATCCTCCGCAGACTAATAACGCCTCCTTCCCCAGAGATGCATCAGACCTAAATTATAGGAAGCAGCCCAGAGAGACAGAAGTGACACATAACCGCATGCAAAATGAGCTTATTATCCCCGTTACTGTCAATGCGGCACGGCCAAGCTGTCAGTGATCACAACAGACATGTTATATGCGACAGAGGTATTACAGGCGTCGAGCCTGATAAGAGGAATGATCCACAGCAGATGAAAACAGACAGATGAGATGGGGAGGAAAGAGAGGACGGATGGAGGAGAGAAGAGAGGTGGAGCGGCGGTTAGCGAGAGGATGGTGGCGTTAGAGAGCGGACGGGTTATGTGAGGTTGGGGCTGGATGGAAGGAGGAGAAAGGGGGGAGAAATGAATGGATGAATGGTGGTAAGGAGAGGCGTGCGGATGTATGGAGGAGGGAGAGATGGCGTGATGGAGGAGTGAGGGCGCTGGCTATTATCCTGCATCGATTTACTCCAGTCAGGGATGGCTGGACAGGTAATGAAGTGTGGGATCTGGGGTGTCCACGTGCGCTTGTCTGCGCCTTATAGCTTTTTGGATGTATTGTGGGATGATGTGTCACCTGCGTGCGTGTGTATGAGTGTGTTGCATGCATGTGACGAACACAAAATTAGCTGTTCGTCTCCAGGTGTCTCTGCTCGAATGTTGAATCGATTGAATTTACATTCACGTGCATTCCCTATTTGCACATCATAACCTTCAATAGCGTTAAAGATATTCATAATAAATGGGATTGTAACCGGGTTTTGTATCTTGTATCTTAACTTCAAAGAACAGAAGTGAATTTCTCAAAGCCCTGTTTTAAATTCAGGCCCAACACTTTATCAGTATGTTGAATACCAGCCAAAAAATCCCTCATTTTGTATTCAGGTTCAGCATTAAAAGTAATTCCTGAATATGTGATCATTATCTATCATCAGCTTTTAGCCATTTATAGTCAGTGAACGAGTCTGATAAGCTCAAGTTAATGAATCTGCAGCATTATAGTAAAGTGTTACACGTAGTAAATAATGTGATTAGCCAATTAGTTGATGAGCTGATTAGCGGAGACCGATTTTGCAAGTCAATTAATTTTTTTTTTTTTCAGCCAAAAATTCATTAGCTAGCTCTTTAGTTATTGTGCCAAATATGCTGGCTTTCCTTTGTTATTTATTTTTTTACATTAATAAACTTAACATTTTAGGGTTTTGGATCAAAACATCCGCTTGGAGTTTGGAAAACTGTACACATTTCTTTATTTTCTTTCAATTTTGTTTAGGACCAAACTATTAATTAGTTGTTGCAGCCTTAAATATTTAAAAAAATGTAGTTGGTAAGCACCTTTAGACAACATAGAGTCTTATTATTTTCTTTGTAGATTATTGGGGTATAATAAGTTTAAAAAAAAACAAACAAAAAAAACATGAACCAAGCAGACATTTTATGAGGGACAGGAAGTAGAATCCAAGAGGAAGGATACTGTTCAAATTGTGCCTTACAAAAGGCTGCCCGTGCTCTCGCCATTCTTCCAGACCTCCTTTTATGGTTCAGTACTTCTTCTTCCTTTGCACAATGTCAGCCGTCCTCTTGTGGTGCACAAATCAAAACAGGCAGCATCCACTGCAGACAACAGAATTAAAGGAAAAATACCACTTTTCCTCATGGGATTTTGGATGTAACATGTAAAGGTTTAGAACAAAAGAACAAAGCAGAACTCAACATTATACTGTAGCTATGAAACAAGAAAGTTGTCCCTCTCTCTCCCCCCTTTCATTCCCTTGTTCCATTCTTACATCCCTCTCGTTCCCTCTCCTCCTGCATCCCTTTTTTTCCCTTGATTTCCCTCCCCTGAAGCCCCGCGCTTCCTCTCCCCGTCTAATCCGCTCCTCGACACGCTCCCTCTTTGTTCTGCGACCCTGACAAGTCGCCTCGTTCCCCTGCTCCGAGGACAGCCCCAGTGTGCTCGGGATAATGGAATGAATGCTGGAATGATAAACCCCCGAGGATGCTGGGAGAAAACACAGGAGTGTGTCAAGCAGGGTGATAACGCTCTGTTCTCCCATGCATCTGTCGGAGGAGCAGGGATTATGGTTTTACAGACGGGCTTTGCCGATTTGCAGCCCCTTTCCTCAGGCTGGGGTGTTTACACTGGAAGGTGTCATGGGTGTCAGGGGGCACCAGAGGAATATCCTCAAATCTGTCGCACAAAAGTCTTCATTAGTTTGAAACGTTGCTTCACTTTGTGCAATCATGTCATAGTGGACAGGTAATTTAAAGTCGCCTTGTCAAAGTCGCCTTTAAGTTGCTTAAATTCTTGCAGAAATGCCACTGGATTCAAAAAGATAGTCCTAATTTGTTTTCATGCATCAACTCAAAGATGTTGCACAGCTACATTATAACCGGAATTAAAAATGCTATAATCTGCAAATCCATATCTCTTTGCTTGAGTGACTTTTTACATTCAGTCATTCCCCATAACCGCTTTCCCTTATGCAGGGTCGCTACGAGGGGGTGGGAGGTGCTGGAGCCAATCCCAGCTGACATTGTGATATTGGGTGAGGGCGTGGTACACCCTGGACAAGTCGCTAGTTCATTGCAGGGCTGACATATAGAGACAAACAACCACTGACAACTAACCTGCATGTCTTTGAACTGTGGGAGGAAGCCGGAGAACATGCAAACTCCACAAAGAAGGGTCCTTCCCCAGCTGGGGATCGAACCCAGGACCTTCTTGATGTCAGACAAAAGACCTGGATTCAAACTCAGGACCTTCTTGCTGTGCAGCAACAGAGCTAACCACTAGTCCACTGTGTTGCCCATTGGCTTTAACATGTATTTCCAATTTTGTCCTTATTCTGAGAAAGAAAATGGTCCCACTAAGCTGTGCACACTGCTAAAGAAATATAGAATTAATTATATATTAGTGAACAATGCAGATGCACACACACTTTGGTTGCAGAAAGCCCAGAGTAATAAGGACAGCTATTGAACTACTCCTATGTTATACTGTTAGATTTTAGTTTTAAATTGTTGTTGGCATATCACAACAGACTGGCAGATTGAATGTTAGCTTACCTGATATGAAATGAGCTCTGCAAAGTCGGGCATTTTTAATCTGGTTATCATTTCAAACATCCCTTTTGAGAGCTTTCAACAAAAAAAGTCTGTCATTAGCATGAAAAGAAATGTGTTTTGACGGTATTGTGGGAAATTCAAGGTCTTTTTAAACCGTTTTGTGATTCTGGCATCTCACTGCACAACACGACATGTTTACCACGAACATCTTTTCCTGCAACCGTCATGCACAGTCGAAACGGCATGATATTAGTGTGACGTAGTCTGATAATTCACCTATGAGTATATGACCATATATAAATGCTTTGCATTTGAAGCAACTCCATGCTTTGGCGCTGGACAACAATACCAGACTGACATTACTTATGAGGTGCAGATTAGTTTGATATAGGCATAATTCCAGGGGATAGTGGACTGTTAAATCCTTGCCGCAATTAATTAAAACACTGTCATTATTTAGGAGTACAGCGTAAGCTTGTTTGTGTCCAAATGGGCATCTTTTTTGAAGGGGGATGTAATCAAATTGGATCTGTCAAACCATGAATTTATTTAGAAACATTGAAGTACTGAACTAAAATTACGGAAGCTGACTGCACTTTACTGAAATTAAGAGTTACAGCAAAGATTAAATACGTTCTCGAGGTGTTTTTACGACTCCTGGCTCAGATTGACTTACACTCTCGTTAGCATTGCAGTTGTGGCTTCACACTTCATGACATTTACTCATCTTCATGTCTGAGATCTGTCCTAGCCGCTGGGCAGCTCCACTCTGATTGATTCTGATTGGAATTAAGTACATTTCACATTAGACCTCAGCCACTGCAGAGACAATCCTAAAGCTGTTTTCTGTGGCAGACGCCATGGTCAGATCGACCTGGTCGTTATCAGACATGAAATAGGATTCAGAGGATGTCCATGGCTCTGAGTTTTTGGTGCAGTGAGACAGTGAGGCGAGAGATCAATAAAAACTGATTGGTAAGCCTGCTTTGCGGTTGGAAAACAATTATCAGAGTTTGCAGCCCTTGTTAAAGTTCAAGAGATGAAACTTGGTCATTTCTAGCAAACACGCTGTCTTCTGTCGTGTTCTTACACTGCAGTCCAAATCCTCTTGACCTCAATTTAAGAGATATCCACACATGCGAGAAAGGTGGACGTGTTCCCCGCACCTCGATCCCGCCCGCCACGACTCAACCTCAGCTCATCTGACAATCGAACAATCTTTTAACTGACCTTGACCAGAAATAAAGAAAAAAAAATGAAGAGGGGGCGGGGGGGAGCCTCATAAGAAAATCTCCCACCCTAAAAATAGAGAAGGTGGCAATTAAGTGCCAATCTAATCATCCCTCTGGTAAACGAGCCCTGAAGATTCCGCCCTCGTATCCCCAAGGCCTTTTTTTTTTTCACACCACTTCCTCATCATCGCTGGCTATCGGCTTAATTACGCCCCCGCCATCCCCAGATAAGAGAGTGATAGCCTTATCACCACGGCTCATTTCCAAATCCATGAAATTAATAAAGTCTACCTCCCGTCTCAGTTCTGGGGCCAAACTTATATTAGCTGTCACGTACGAGAACTCAGAGAAGTAATACTTTGCCTGTTCCTACAGTTGGCAAAGAGGAGCTACAGGAAATCGTCCTCTGGAGATTACAGGCGAGGAGGGGAGGGGTTTTTTTTGTGTGTGTATAGGCAAATTATTTAGGCAACAGTTTTTCCCACTGATGAGGGTTACGTCTGTTAGTTTTATGATTCTCCTGCCTTCATTTATCAATTGAGCAGTGGCTGTATTGGTGCAGTTAGCTAATTAATTTTTCTAAATCTGCACCTTGGGAGAACGGCTAAATTGCACAGTTTTGTTTCCTGCTGCAGTGGACTTTACATGTGTGTGAAACATCAATTAGTAGGAAAATGTTAGAATAAATGCTCTACCTACAGGCAGTCCATAAAACTCTCAGCTTGTTACAAGAGAGTTTCTTTAGCTGTAGATCATCAATAAACCTCTAATCGAATAAAGTGGAGCTCGAGCTGCTTTCCAGTCGGATCCACCTCGTGTCGAGAAGTTCCCCAACTCTCTATGTTGGCTGCTGTAATCAGTGGGGAGACAGCTGGTTTCACCACGCTGTTCCACCTGCCCGCTCCCCTGAGTAAAGGGCTGTGCTTCACCGACCAAATCCACTCCAAGTCTCTCTCCTCGGCACACTCCAGCATGACTGGCAGGGGTCTCACACATAGATTTCAGGGAAAGAGGGGAAGGTTGGGCGTACCCGTCGCTGCACCAACGCTGGCAGTGGAATGAGACGGGCTCCCACTAGGTTTGGGCCTGTCATTTATTTCTAAACGACGGCAGATGGTGGGCTTGGCACTTGCGCCATCCTCTCAATCTCCCTAGGTGCACTTCTGTGATGGATGTGGCGAATGGGAGCGCTGCAGACAAGGCTGAGGCACATCTGCGCGGGCCGATAACGGGGGGCAAAGTATGTCTGGGCTTTCTAGCAGCCGACTCGCTTTCACATACTGCTCATTCCCTCACAGACCTCTTGAGGACTCACATCTTTCTGAGTTTATTTGCCTCTCACTTTCATAGATTTGCTTTTTGGGGGCTCTTATCAACTGGACACCTTTCTGTTTACCATGCAGGTGCGCCTTTAAGTTTGACATTGCTACCTGTCTGGCAAAATCTATAACTTTTCCTCCACAATGGAATATACTGCATTTGAAAAATGACTGCTGGCACTATAGTTAATCATCACAGAATTACATTAGCTGTAGCTATCATGAGGTCTTTAGGCTCCTTTTAGCTGTTCAGAGAAAGTTATCCAGCACTGGCCAAAAACTTTTAACAAAGTGACATCGTATGCGGGAATAGGCTGTAGTTTTACTTAATTTCCTTTGATTTCCTTCTTCTTCTATCCTCATTAGTGCCTTTTCTTAGTGAATGTTTGCAGGGTCTCTCAGAGAACTGAGTAAGTCAGTTATGCAGCTCTGCTTAAGCTTTTGTCAGAGTTTTGATATTCAACCTCCATGAACAAACTCAATGGCTTTTTACAGATGTGAGGAGTTGTCCCTTTAAGTACAACTTATGCAGTTTTTGTTACTTCTATGCGTATTAGCACTCTTCGTAGAAGTAATTAGCCCAGTGTTCCTTTAAGGGCTTTACCACATCATTACATTCACATCCTGTAGCTATCAGTTAAAATGTCAAAAATAATTACAAGCTGCACTTAAGACAACAGAAAATAAAGAGTGAGTTAGCAATAGCTAATTTCAGGAAAGAGAGTGCACACAGCAAATACTTAGCTAATAAACAAAAAGAAAACATTTGAATCCAAACTAAATATGCTAGATATCTCTCTCTCTCTCTCTCTCTCTCTCTCTCTCTCTCTCTCGTTTTTTTTGTTTGTTTGTTTGTTTGTTTGTTTTGTTTTGTTTTGTTTTGTTTTTGGTCAGGTAGCCCTGACAATGGAAACACAGAAATGCAATTTGAAACCTCTTCCTACTTTGCTAGTTGTGCTAGCAAGTAGACTGACCATGATAGGATTACGCTGTAATCAGTGAATTTGATGACCTTTTTTTATTTATTTATTTATTTTTTAAAAATTAAAGATAATACAAAATTCTTAATGTTTGTTTGAGGACATTTGCTTTAACGTAGACTATCCTTTAGCCTCAGTTGTTCATGTTAGCCCTAGTTAGCTAACTTTAAAAAAACAACAACATATTGTTTAGGCGTTAATATGAATTCCTAGACTATTTAATGTTCTCCTGTCTGCTTTTAAATAGGAAAATATTTTTACAACTTTCTTCTCTATCACTACGTTAAATAAGTAACTGTTTCTTTTACAGCAATAGCCTACATTTAAATGCTAATATAGCTATGTTTCATTTTTGTTCAGATAGGCTAGATTTTTACAAATATAGCTTAAGATTATGGAAGTAGGTGTGTGTGTCATAGGTAGGTAAAGGTAGTAAGTAATGATTTCTTTCATTTTTGAGTTGTCAGTGAAAAAAACAGTCAAGTATAAACATCACAATATCCAAGAGTTCAAAGTGACATTTTGATTCAGTCCAACCCCCCAAAATTTCAGTTTACTACTAGAGTCATTTTTACATGCTAATGGACGCATTCTGTTCTGTTGAGGTTCAAGTAGGCCTACATACACTATTGTGAATTTAGAAACAAACAGGCTTTGAGTTGCCTTGTTGCTGAAATGTGATAAATAAATAAACTTGCCCTGCCTTGCCTTGCTATAGCTTATGGTATCCTTACTAGACTGCGTGCTTCACCTCAGTTAAAAGTATGTAAGTTGCCGTACTTAACTGACCATTGCAAAATAATACCAGAAAATAACATAACATACAGTATTTCTCAATTTTAAGTCATCTATAACACCTAAAAAACAAATTACATAGAAAAAAAGGAACAAGTCTCCATTATTTAGAGTTGGAACACATGTTATCTGTACAGCCACAGACCCATTTGAGCAGAATTTACACTGTTTACGCTTCCTTTTTACTACTTTAGATAAAATTGTTGGTCCTATCTCTTAAACTGCTCCAGTAAAAGCTAGATTTAAACACACACACCCACATCCTCCACACAATCTGACACAGTAGATCCAAAGACACATTAAAGTGAGCAATCACCGCCTAACAATACCCTTGCAAAGGTCGCGTCACTTTCATCACCCTAATCATTGAACACCATCACTTTCCGTGATTCAGGGTTGCAGTAAAAGCATCATAACCCGCCCCAACCACGTCCCTGCCCATAAACATATCCATGGCAACAGAGACGTCGGGCTGCCCTCAGACGATGCATCGTTGGGATTCTCTGCGCGTCGCTGCAGGGTGACAAGTCAGGCGTAAAGAGTCGATTTAGCTGCGGCATTGGGGAGGCTCGCACATTAGCAGAAAGGAAATAGGAGCCAGCTAATACTTAGTGGGTGATTGGCTCCGCAATAACAGAACACCCCCTTTGGCAGCTCGTCAAGCGGTGCTATACGGATGCCATTACAAACAGGGGGCCATTAGAGGTGGCTTTGTGAGGCATGTCGCAACTTCACATCTTTAACCCTTAGGGCTTTTTTTAAGATGTGTATGATCAGCTGTATACATGCTCCGCCTGTGTGTTTGTCTTTTTCTTTTTGCTTACCAGAGATAGATAGATGTCGAGGAGTGTTGGCATCTGGGAAACAGGCACTTTTCATCCAACCGCAACAAAGTCTAGCACTTAAGGAGAATTTCATGTGAAAGTAAGGTACAGATCCTTCCAAAAGGCCTAGTTACATCAATCCCCTTTGCAAAAAAAAAGCGATTTGGGTCAAAACATGGCACACTGTGTGTACACAACGCCTCGGAGGATCAGACCCAGATCTGACTCAAAAAGAAAACCTCTTTGTTTGCCTTTATATATATTTATATATATACTGAGAGTTTGAGACTGCACTTTCAATTTCACACAGAGGTCACGTTGTTTATATTTTGTTTTAATAGCACGTAATAGCAGCTATTTAATGCCTTTTTTAGTGCCATCAGATTAAGATTTTTTAGCAGATACACACACACAACCCGAAAGCTTCATTTTGCTGTAGGCAGCAACAGAGACCAGAGCTGCATTATAATGACCTCCTCACTGTAGGAAAACGTTCTTAGTGATTTCCATGCCTCATGCGGCGTTGAGGAAAAGCACACGCTGTAAGGAGCTAGATCTGCACAGAGGCGCCATTAATATGCAGTAAAACGCTAACTTAAGTAGTGCTGGGATATGAATATTTTATCAGCACGGGATGCAATGATGCTTCCTCTGTATCTCTTTTATTGTGGGGTGAAAAACCTGTCAAATGCCATCCAGATGTCAGGATTTTTCTACACTGAAATAATGGGCACATTTCAGGCCACAGAGGACTGGTCGGAGGAACTGGTTGCTGTGGGGGTCTATCCTTACAGTTTTTTATTCACCTCTGTTCCTGATGGCTGGAATAATAAGCACTGTTCTTCGCAGATAGCTTTGGCGTGAATGAAATAACTACTTAGACAGTTATCAGGCTGCTGAAGTGGAAGCACGTCCCTGGAATACTGGTGATACTTTTGGTTGATTTCAGCATGAAGTAAAAACAGGATCTGATTGTGAATTCAAAAGAGACTGACAAGGGGAATATTGGAACAGATTTCTGTTCTGCCACTCAGCTCTGGTTTTTGCTTCACTGCATCATCAAAATGAAGAAAAAAAAAATCCTTCTTCTCAGCTTCGGTTTGCATCTGCACACATCTGACACTTTACATGGAGGGTTTGAATCTTGTGGATCTTGGAAAGAAGTGGAGATTTTAACTCTTTAGAAGGAGCCTCGCCATCGATATTATGCAAAGGCTTAAAGAAATGTATACATAATATGAGCAGACCATCCCATCTTTAGAATGAGCCCCTTCAGTTTGACTGTTCGCTAACCCATCCACAACCACTCTGATCCGATTTGGTGGTGATGAAACCCAAAAAGCTCCAAAACCCTGCAAAGCGAATTTCATGTTTGGTTACTCTCTGAAACCCATTGTCAGATATTCGCCCTTCATAATAACACAACATGGTTTCAAAAGTAAAAGTCACACTCATTTTTTCTTATAAGCATGTTTTGGTTTTTTTCCCATACACGTTCATTAATTTTCCCATTGGCATGCATGTATTTTTCCTCTTAGAAATGCATTCATTTTTCCCCATAAATATGCATTAATTCTTCCTGTAAACATATGTTCATGTTTCCCTCAGACATACATTCATTTTCCTATAGACATACCATGAAACTCTCCCAGCTGAAATATCAAATGTTTGGCTACTGCAACAGCAAATATCCATTTCAGTCAATACATACTACTAACTTATGTAGCTAAAAACTTAGGAATAAGTTACAAGTCCTAAGGTGCTTTTTGGCAAGAGACATCCAATCACAGAGCTTAAAATTCACTTTCTGTGCCAATAACAGTGGGCAGAAGCTCAAGATGACACATGCGAGAATAAATATTTTACAATCGACAGAAAAAATCAATATACTTTTGGATTTTGCTGACAAATTTAACAGCAAAGCCTTTTGATTGCACTTTTCAGACTTCTTCTCTGTAAAAAACAACATGATTTTTCTAAAAACTTTTTTTTTTTTTAAGTTGCAGTAGAAAACTTCTGCTAATGAGCTAGCAAGCTAACGTTAGCTTGGGCCAATTGCACCAGCTCGCATTTTATTTCGTTTGTTGTTGCTCTCTATTTTACGTCCAGCTTGAACAAAGA
>JAPQLA010000015.1:10369991-10381951 GCA_029822935.1 Naso vlamingii
AATACCACAGATAATATCACAGAAAAGCTCAAATAATGTTTGTGGTTTTCTCTGATGGCTATCTGTCATATTATAGGGCATTTGTAAATTTCTGCAACTAGTACAATATCGCAATAGCAGCCACAGAGACCAGAGTCAACTGATCAGACTGTATCTATGACACAAACATATGAAAAACAACCATAAACAACAAAATCTTTAGTGAGGATTTAACAAAACAGTGCAAAATAATACAGCCAAATAGAAGATGTACGAATCCAAAGAGGAGTCAGTCCGTCTTGGCACATGATGGATCATCTCAGTCATGTATGTTTATAAGTACCATGTTCTGGAAATTGAGATTACCACAACATTGTTTTGAAACAACTATCATTAAATTTAAACTGCATAAATGCACAACAAAAAATTTAGCATTAAGTTGTCTGCAGGTCAGCAAAAGCCTAATATAAGGACAGTGTGTCATGTCTAAGTACAGCTAACAGGCATGATTTTGCAAAAGATGAAAAGTATGACAGCCAGCTTCTGCTAACAAGCTATTAAAAGATAAACAAGCAAAATTAACGTTCCTGGATGTTGCTAGCATAATCGACATACTTAGCAATGTCACCAGCAACTTTAAGGGCAACCAAAGGGTTCTGAAGACGTAAAGAAAACACTGTGTGTGCACTAACGCTAACAGCTACTCGTCACATAGCGTTAATTCAGCTGGAAAAATGCGAAAACATGAAGATAAAACGTCTCGCTAGCTTGTCTTGCTAATGTTGTTGACCGACCTGCTAACGTCTCATCGAGCGGCGGCCTGCCTGTCAGTTTCTCGAATTTATTCAGCTGGTCTAGACTGCGAGCACCTTCAGCGTCCGACATCGTTTCCTGTTACAGTCCAGTCCTGAAGAATGTCACATCAGATAAAAGAGAGAACATCTGATAAAGTGCGGATAAAACATCATAAATCACCCCACATCTCAGTCACCGTGAAACCATTCACAAATGTTACCCCCCGGCCGTACGATCCTTGTCCAATCAGAAGGCTTGTTATTGAAGCAGTGCGTCATTGGAGGTGGGCGGAACTGCGCGTGTCTCCAAAATAACAGCGGTCCATGTGAAAAACGGGTATCGATATGAAGAATATCTGCATGTCTGATGAACTTTAGTCACCAACCAAACTCTGTATAAATTATTAATTATTTTCAAACACAAATTCTCCCTTTTTCAGTTTGTCTAAATTTGTAATACACATTTTCTATGTTCCTTTTTTAGACTGATAAAAGAGAAAAAACAGCCGTTAAGGAGTCAAATATAACTCAAGCAAATATATTCTATCATGCCTTGTTTTTTAATTCAGAAAATGTTCATAAAATGTGGTAAGGTAGTTTCTTCCGTGAAAAAAAGATCTAATCAGTTATTAATTAACGCAACTGTCACTTTAAAAAAAAACAGCAGAAACTTGACAAAATGAGCTGTCTCACTTTTAATTGTTTTATTCCCATGTTTTTCTGTTACGATTTATGCACATATAATACATTTGCATAATTATTTTCCGCTAGATATCGAGCGCTACAAATTAATTTAGACAGGCACTGTTTTGTGATGGGGGCTCAGAAAACGGAACGATTGATTTTTAGGGTTCATTTTCCGGGGAACTTCAGAGCCGATCATGGCGACTCTCGGCGGCAGTCGTGGGGATCGTCTCGGCAACTCAAATCAACAAAAATCTTCTCTTGCATCTCCGGAGAAAGTTCGTGAACTTCTTAATGATGGAGTGTCGTCTACAGACATCGGAGCCAACAGGTGAATTTTTGGAACGATCGCGCTGTGTTTGTGTGATTTAGCGGAGCCGAAGAACAAGTTGACGTTAGCTAGTTCGGTTAGCCTCCTGACGTTAGCTTGGAAGCTCCGCCACTGTAGCCGCCTTCTGTCGGCGTAATTTGAGGAGTTATATTTCTCCACAGATTTGGGAGCTTGTAGACGAGGGGCGGGAGTTTTCGTACCTTGCTTTTTGTTTAGTTAATTCATTTATCTGACAGGTTTTTAATCGTCGTCGTGCTATCGTGCACAGTTGCAGATAAGGGGGAGGAGACCTAAAGTTTTACTGTAACGTGGTACCGTTTTTGCTCTACTCATCTCTCCAATATTTTCATCTCAGCCATCAAAGCCACGTTAATTACACTCTGTTAGATTTATGCTGAACATTTATTTAACAGTCACATCTTCGTAAGCAGCGAATTTCCTTTGAGAAAGTCCTTAATGCGAGTTTCTTTAAGGTGGAATGCTGGAATAATGCATGTCACTGCGTTAAAATTCCTGTCCACAGCAGTTAACCAACCCCTTGTCAATACTTGTTGGCATGTATTTGACAGGATTTCACCATGCATTATGTATAGCTGTGCACATTCATTAAGATTAATTAGTGATTTTACAGTGTACAGTACAGGGATGGGACAATTATCGCGATATAAACACACATAATTTGATCTTGGTGAATTTCAGTCAATCGCATAACTGTGAATTAAAGCGTCTGTTAAGAATAACCTAATGTAATCTTCACTAGTCATGCCAGTCAACAATGAATAGTCCACACAACAATGCAATTTGGACTTTATAGAACAACGTAGACTTACTCATACAGTACTTTTTAATTTATCCCATAGTTATGCAGAGATGTCTTATAATTTATCATTATCAGATCGAAACTTTTATAATTTATCATTACCATTTTTAACTGAACATGATAATAAAAGTTGCAAGTAAAGTGATTACAGTGTGTTTGCCATTCTCTTTCAGTTAATGTTTTCTTTATATATGTAGATATATATAGAAAGAGAGAGAGATTAGAAATTAGTTGTTTTTTTTTTTTTAATTATCACAACAATATCATGTTTTGTAATTATTTTGGCCACAATAATCATGACGTGAAATTTCCTTATTGTCCACCTCTCGCACAGTACACACAAATGTAATTAACTGCAACTTCTTTTGTCATCTGTGTAACTAACGTGGTTGAAAACTACAGATCTGTTTTTCCTTTGTGTTGGTTTCAGTGGACAAAGAGATTCAAAAGGTCTCGAAATAAAAAACAACACTGAAGCACCTTGTGAGGCAACGAACAAAGAAGCCTTTTTCTCAAGAGTGGAATCCTATTCAATATCCTTTTACACCTTTTTAACCTTTTTGGCCAGTATAATTATACAATCATGTCATAATTAATAGAGTAATAAGACAACATATGACAACACCTTTATTGTGTCTGAGTGTTTCCTTAGCATTGCACTGTTTGAAATGGGCCGGCAAACCCCGCACACTGTCCCCTCTGATGTGCGCCAGATATGGCTGGATCAACGTCGGCAGTGATATGCTCAAGTGTTCAAGCTGCCAGGCCTTCCTTTGTGCATCACTGCAACCAACTTTAGACTTTGGGAAATGTGAGCAAAACTTTGAAACAGCACAAAAAGACAATGTCACACTTCATTTTTGCAAGGTTACACTGACGTTGCCAGTCTGCCAAGAACTTGAAGGTCAAGCAACTCTCCCTTTTTCTTTAATAGATGAATCCCGCATTGCAGAGATATCGAGGCAGCTTCAGACGCAGCATGAGAAGTTTTGCCCCTGGCCTGACTTTCCGTGTCCAGGTAGGAGCCGCCATTATGATTGCATGTGCTTACTTACAGATTATGTTTAAGTAGACCCTGTCTTTTACGCAGAATATACTCTGAGTTAATCACATGATGTTCAAGGTGAATGGTGTCATTTCAGAGCGGTTCTGGCTGGTTCCAGCCTGTGAACCATCAACTCTCCTCACTGCGTTGTTGGAGCGCTTCCAAAGCGCCTGTCTCCTTGCACAGCAGCTGCCAGCCATGAAGCCGGAGCAGCTGAAGTCTATGGTGAGGCAGGGGAAGACTCTCTTCAGACACCAAAAAACATGCCTTCTGAAACATAATGGTCAATGGGCAAATTGCAGAAAGGGCTTACAAGAGTGCCTCCAGAAAATTATGGAGAGAATGATCAGATTTGTTGTAGAATAAATTATTTTTGTGTGAACTTAAGGTGTAGATGTATTCCAAAAAACATTCATTTTATTTGTCATGATTTCATTATTTTTCCTTTGTCCCTGTTTCCTTGCAGTCACTCACTGAGGATGTTGTCAGTGTTATACTGCAGCTGATCGAGGAAGAACAAAAAAGAAAGAAAGAGACTCCATGTTCTGAACCTTTGGCTGTCCAGGTGGCTGCGTGCATTGTTTCTCTCTGTGGCTGGGCTGCAAGGTGAGCTGAAACCAAGTGGTTTTATCTTATTTTCTCATGTACTCTATTTGATATTGCCGTAAACTAGAGGAAGCCCACATGGAAGTTGATTTCAATGTCATAAATGCTCAGAGATGTGTCAGCTGCATGGAAGAACACACACAGAGGAGGACATTTAGAGGGTAAAAGGAAAAAAGCATACCGTTTGTGTGCGCTCCTCCGTCTGATCGAGATGTCTGAGCCGCAGATTTCTCTATCTTAGCCCAGCTCTACACGCCATGAACCTGCCCATCCTCACCTGCTCGTACTGTATGCGCAAAGTGGGCTTGTGGAACTTCCACCAGATGGAGGGAACGGGAGGTGATGGAGATGCTCCATCAAACACTGTTGGCTCCACTGCTCAAACATCAGGTCCTGCCTCAGTAACCACGCAGGAGGGCCAGGGGGACCAGCCTGCTTCTGCCTCATCCACCCCTGTAACAACTCCATGTCGCATGAAGCTGAGGAGCCAGGACTCCACCCGCTCTGACCAGGCAAGCTTTAAGCAAATGAATGTTGACTGGCTAAATAAGCTGAACTTGCATATATGCAAGTAATAATTTAAGCAAGTTGACTTTGCTCTTTGGTGAACAGTGGGAAATTAACTCTTTGATGTGCTGGGCTGCTTCTTTACATGCTCTGGTGTGTGTGACAGGGTGAGGGAACCTCCTCCCCCGTGGCTCTGCGTGCCCGAAGCAGAGACTCACCGAGCCCCAGTGAAGAACTGCCAAGTCCTTTGGCCAGAGGCAAAAGGCCCGCAACTCGCAGCCGAGGACAAGGGGACAACTCCGGAGCTGATGGTGCTGCCAGCCTGCAACACCCTCCGAAACGCCTTTGTCTCTCATCAGTTGGTCCGGTGAGAGCAAACTTTATTGTGGATCTCAAGCCACAATATGACAAAGCTGCATTCAAGTTGGGGCTGCACAGTTCATCTGGTTAATATCAGTTTGAATTTGTATCTTTATGCAATAAAATATTTACACGACATATTATTATTATTAGCAGTAGCAGGTCAATCAATTACACACAGTATGTTTACATGATGTAAGAGAAAATTGGTTTATTGTGTTAGTCCGGCTAAAACTGGGCTTTAAAAATACATGTCAACATGTTAGTCTGACTGAAATCGTACTAATTTGAGTTTCAAGTCAAGCAAACACACCCAGATAACGCAGCTGACCTATTCTGCATGTTTACACCTTAACCAAACTCAGACTGGCCCGAGCAATGTGCGCATGATTGATTGTCCCTGTTGGCATCTTTGACCTGGAACTCAAACAGCATAAATTTGTAGAAGAAAGCTGGGAAGAAAACACAGATCCAGTGAGCACGAAGGGAAGTGTGCTTCAAATTTGTACTCAGTGTGTAAAGCATAGATATGAAATGTACAGCGCTGTATTTCACTGATAAAGCATGGATTGCAGAAGCTGCTTGCTAACTTGTTTGTAGCTTGCTTGGCTAACCAAAAGAAGGTCCAATAGCAACCAGCTGGATGGGGCATATCGTCGCCTACCGAAGCAGAGTTGGACAATAAATGATTCTCCCTCGGAGCTTCTATATTGGGACAAGGACAGTCGTCCAATTAAATGGCTTAATGGAGCTTTAACCAGAGCTTGACTTAACTGTGTGTATAAACGTACTGACAGGTGTCAGTGCATCTGATTTCTTTGTAAGTAACATAAACAAAAAAACAACAATGACAATGAATTGTGCACTTGAGGAAAGGTGTAGAAATGCTGCCAAAGCAGCTAATTTACTTTTTCATTATGCAAACACCTGAAATGTTGTCACATGATATCACCATACCTGACAAAGTGACAAACGCATGACGATCACAGATGCTACATCTTTATCTTTCCCAAAGAATCATAAGGGAAAAAAATTCAGATTGGAATCGTATTATCAAGTACTTTTGCCAATTCAAGACAAGATTGCATAACCAAGATCCTAATCATAGCTAAATTTAATAGAATTTTTGCAATACTGTTTTAATTTGCCGTCCCAAAGTGGGTTTTTTTTTTTTACCTACTTCTCTGTTATTGCAGGATGGACTCCTGCACAAAAATGCATTTGACCCCCTCGCTCAGCACAGAGACTGGTGTCCTTGGATCACTGTGGGAAAGGAGAACGTGGAGCCGGGTGCCATCCCCGTTTCAGATGGAGTAACAGCGCTTCATCAGCAGGGCTGGAAGGCTGCCCTGGACCTCATCGTGCCCATGAGAAAGAACTCTAATGCAGCAGGCGGCAGCCCAGCACAGGCAAGTTTAGACCTTCAAAAAAAAGCTCTGTCACTTTACTCTGCAGCTCTTATTTAAACAGTATCTGACACTTCTGTATTCTCTCTTTCCTCTCAGGGCCCTCGTGACAAGTCTAAAAGGGTGTTTGCTATTTTCCGTCAGTGGCAGGTATCCGCCTCTCCGTCTCAGTAGACTGTTTCCATCCAAACAGCGCGGCGACACTGAGTTGATGAACTGAATCTTTTTTGGGGTACAGCGTCCATTGCACCAATGGAAGGAGTGTCACACCATATCAACGTATTCCATCCCGTACAATCGTGTTTACACTGACAGTGTTTCGGTGGGAAAGGAATTGGATTGTGTTTTTAGGCAAATGAATGAGTGTCTTCTCTGTCAGTGGTGAAATATGTGAAGGACGCCTCTGTGGCTTTAACATTTGAATTCTGTGTCATATGAAAAGAACATGGGGACATGCAGCTTCTGCTGGGAATTATCGGTCTTGTGTGTGTGTAGTGAAGTGGTCATTAAGTAATAGAACGCATTTCGCCATATGTGGATGGCCACAAGCAGGGCGGGTACGATTAACATTGTATGAAGTCTGCTTCGGTAGTGCTTCAAGTCATTATGATGGTCTGGATTTCTGTAGAATACAAGAAACAAGAAGTACCTGATGTGATTGTGAGAAAGGGTCAAATGGCTTGACACTGGAAAGACACAATGTTTACCTTCAGTGTATGTTTAGTCATTTTAGGGAGTGGTAAACATTAACCTCAGATAAGCAAAATACTGTGAGGGAGTTGTTTTTTTGTGTGTATTTTTGTGGATATGAGTTCTCTTTGAAGAGAACAATCTTTTTTGGTCATGAAATGTTTGTTTTCATTTAGTTTTTGTAAAAGTTTTGCTTATTACAGTCAGGTAGATTTATGTGCCATGAACTTCCAACCTATTTTGAGTCAGATTCAGGACTGCCTGTACTTCATTTGCCTTCCTGTGACATCTCATCGCTAATTCATTTCTCTCTATTCTGCATGTGCTTTTATCTCAGTAGAATTTTCCTAAAAGTGTTTAATAAAATGCTCCTCTGAAAGTTTGTTTCACTTTGCATGACGTTCCTCTGACTCATCAGCTGATCGGTAGATAAAATGTTACCACATTTTTTAATCAAATAGAATTGCATAAAATATATTTAGGTATATAGGTGTGGCAAACATTTTAGTCCCCACTGTTTTTCAGCTTACAGTGATAGACCACTGAAAGGTTTCTCTGTGATTTTACATTGATTTAATTTGGGATTTTTCCATTTGCTGTCATATGTTGCCTTTTACAGGCAGCCATTTTGTTGCCTGTAAAAATTCCAACTCTGGTTTTGAGGGTTGACAGTTTCACGCATACTGTATGTTTCTCAAATATCCCTGTTTGACAAATGATGGTGACATTGTGTGCCTAAAGTGATTGAAAGAGAGCCACTTGGTCATAATTTAGTTTAAAAAGAAATAATTAAGGTTTATGTGCATGCAAATTGTAGCCATAAGAACCTATTTGTATCTTTGTGGCAATGTTTTCCTCCAAGGATTGTCAAGTGTGTTTAGATATTTTTGAGATAATTATTCTGGCAACCAGCATTTGGGTGTGTCAACTCACATTTGGTGGAGAACATGGAAGACAGGAAAAACCAAGAAAGAGCCAGTGCCACAGCAATGAGAGTAACTTAAAACCCTCAAGAATCTAATAATAGCTACGTATCTTTTGTGGTTTGATGTTTGTAGATTGTTTTTAAATTCTTAAAGACAAAATGATGATGTAAGTGGCCTAAAGTGGCACTTTTCACATAAAATTGAAGCTATAAATCCAAAGAAAGTTCAAAATAAAACTACAAAAGTCGCCATTGAGTTTGACGTTTGGTCGCACATTTATGACGTCGTCCGCGGAGGGATCCCAGCTTGTCAGAACCATGGTCAGAACGCTGAGAGGCAGTGAACAGCAGAGGACTAACGTTAGCTCGGCTACTTATTAGGACAGAGAGACATTGAACTGTGAAGACGTTTTTGCGGTGAACATTTCTGAAAGCAAATGTTAACTTTCGGATAGTACAGTTTGCTAGACTGTCTAGCGTTTCGGGGGGCTAGGTTCTTTCCTTACTGGTGCTCTGCGGTGGAAATAGCAAAAATGTCGTCTCCAAGTCCGGGTAAAAGGCGAATGGATACCGATGTGGTGAAACTGTATCCTTTCTAAACATAAACAACATCTCAGTCGCTGTTTAGTCAGCTATGTCCTGCTCTGTGTGGAAATGTGATATGAGCAAGCCTCATTTATTGATACCGCTTGTTTGTCTTGGTAACCCGAAGTAGAAAGAGCTTTCATTGTGAATGACTGGTGTTTTTGTGTAAACAACATTTTGCTAGCAAAGCCAAGTGTTAGCTATTTCTGTCCTGCGAACCTTCAGTCGCTTATCGGGACAGCTGTATCTAATCGCTCTCATGTCCTGCTAGCCTTTTTCCAAATCTGTAGATTTGTAACATTTACATTTGCGTTAACTGTCTGGCTCGCTGTCTATATTTGAAAATGATCTCAACAGTCGAACAGACGCTAACGTCAACGTTATTCTGCTTTTCCTGGAATGTCAGGTCGTTGCAGCACCAAGAGCTAAGCTAGCATGGTAGAATACATAAACACCTTATGGCTTTTTTTGTTTCTTTGTCCAGCCAGTTGTTGTCAGGGTACTTATGTCAAACTGGCCCTTTTACACGTTGACACAGGAGCTTGTTTACATAACGTAAGGCTAACGTCAACTGAAAATGCTGCTGTCTTTTGTTCTGCCTTTGTAAAAACGTTGGCGTTATTAAAGCATGTGCAGCGTTATGGGTCTTATTAGCTTTGCTTTGTAACCCAGCTAAGGGTTTTTTTTTAATTGTGTTTTTGCATTTGCCACTTGAAATATTCCCTTGTAACGCTACTGAGCTGGCTGGCTAGTCTGCTGGTTAATTTCAACATCAAAATGGCCACCTGATCTGTGTGTCTCACTGTACCTCAGTGTCTGCAGGCAAATCTATGAAAGCCTAACTCGAATAATTTTATGGTGGTCGTTAGCTGTTGTTTATTTTACAAACATTGGGTTTGTAAGTGAGCATGGCAGCTGTTATTAGTGGTACAGCAGGTGTCATGAGCCTGGAGTCGTTTTCACTGTGAAATGCCTGAACTTTTTAGGCAACATCTAGTCTGTTGTCTGTCAAGTCGTAGTCACCATGTTTACCTTTGTAATGCTGATTTGTTTTATTCAGCTTCACTCAGGGCTGAGAGAGAGAGCTCCAAAAATGAGCCGGAGCAAAACAGATTTCCAGTCCATACTAAGTTCTAGAAGAACAGTATAAAATAAGTAGTTTTGTTTCAGTCCCAGCACTGTGGAAACCAGCTTAATGATTGGGTAGCCTGTTACTAGCCGGAAAGCACAAGAGGGAGGGACTAAAAACAGCTGATGGGATGGCTGTGCAGCTTAGTCAAATATGGGGCTAGAGCTGAGCTGGTCAAAACAAACCAAAACAAGGGAAGTTGTTCCAATAAGGTCATTATAATGTTTTTTTTTTTAAATGAAAAATTTGAATGTCTTTGCAGTGTGATCTTTTTCAGTTTTAATTATTTTGAAAAATGACTGCATTCTAATTTCTTTGCCTGTCACAGCTGACTTATTCCAGACTGATTTTGCATTTCATGACACATCCTGCCTCATAGCATCACATAAGCTTGGAATATGAGTGGCCTATACATTTGAAAGTGCATGTGGCTGCAATATGTGAATACGCCACAAAGGAAGCTGCAGCTAGCCACATTTCTCCTGTTATGTTGCCCTGTTGCCTGTGGCATTTTGTTACGTCTTCTCACTATCAACAGTGCTTGTTTGAGCAAGTTTCTGCCCCCCCCCCCATTCGACTCCACTTATGCGTAGGCTATTGCAGCAATGACAGAGCGGTGAAGCAGACAGACAAAGAGTGTTTTAAGGATTGCAGCACACATACGCTGCCTTGCAGTAGCAAAACACTCCCTCAGCTTCTTCAGCTACTTGAGTGACAGGCAAGAGCAGGTTTGCTTTGTGCCACCTGCTCAATTCCATACAATGACTGGTGTGTGTCTTGTGGATACCATGGGGGAGCAGTGGTCAGCAAGTGTTGAGGGCGACAGCTATGAGCTATGTGTGTTTAAATGTAGTTCTACAGAATTGAGATTTACTGTCTGTCTTAGCACGTTGACTTGCTGACTGGGCCGTCCTGTTGGGTTTAAGTAGGGAGGGCTGTAGGTCACTGGAATGGGAAACACTTCCGCGCTTCTGTTTGTGTCCCCTGAGCAAAACTAGCAGTAACAGCCTCCTCTCTGTGCTCCCTTTCCCTGCGTCTCCCCCTGGTGTAACCAAAACCCGAAACTCACACCGGCTTTTAGACAGGAGCAGCCTCTTTCTTATGGCTGACACTGAGAGCCCTCACGCATTAATTTGCCGCGGCCACCGGAGAGCTGAGAATCTAGAGCGGAGGCCGTAGGGGAATTAGTGAAAATGAATGTCAGAATGACCTCAGCATGTAGTATCTCTGCGTGGTTTTAACTTTGGCATAAGACAGGCTGATTGATGGCAGTCTACTTTTATCACCAAATGTGAAGTCTTTTTGTTTGAATGCTGCTAGCCTGAACTCTTTGTACTTTTGAATAGCTGTGGTTTCATGTCCTATTGATTAAAATCCTTTCTGTTGAAGATTTTGAGTCAGCTGTTTACATGATAAATAGTATAATCAGTGTGGGCCTGTTTGTTCTGATTGAGCTCTTTGAATATTTTCATGCTTGTTTGGTCTTTTAAACTGATTTATAAATGGAATAGTAGGCTTCATGTAATCATAGCTAATGAGATAAAGTCATGGAGAAGGTGTTAAGTGTTGGTTTACGTTGCCTGTACACTGTATTTTCCTGCGTGTCCGGTACACTTTCACACCCCTCCTTTGTAAATTTATAGTCTGGATTGGCAGGAGACAACGTGTTTATTGTCCGTTTCTTGCCAAACTGTAGTCCCAAACCGTAGATTAGTGTTATTCTCAAATGACCTGCAAAACTTTAGGCCAGCTATTTAGTCGTGCTCCCGGGCATGTTGCTTTGATTTTGGGACATTGTGTTCTTGAACAAGAGTCTAAGAGTGTGTCATTTCAAAGTGCTTTACATTCAGCTTGTTGTGTGGGGTTGACTGCACATACTGTGTAGGTTGTTGTGCTATTATTTGCATGCATTCATCATTGCTCTACTCGCTTTACAAATGCTTTCAAGCAGTAAGCTGCTGGAATTTGAGCACAGGTAGATTACAAAGGGCTAAGCCTTTTTTCAATGCTAACACAAGCTCTTGTGATGTTTGGCCTATGGAGGCTAGTGCAGAGAATGGAGAAAAGGAAATGTGTAGAATTATCTACACAACAGTGTT
>JAPQLA010000015.1:10608088-10621405 GCA_029822935.1 Naso vlamingii
GGCGAGCCGTGACGTTTAGCTCACAAACGTTAGGAGCTCTGGGGAAATTAAAAGCGGCTCAAAACATAAATAGTGAATAATCAATGATATTCTGTAAATGTATGCACCAAATGTAAATGTATCAACATGATGCCAATGAATTTACACAAGTTTTTCCTCACAAGTACCACAGTGAAGTGAGCTTCATTTTATGGTTTCAGAAAATGTCCATTTAAACTACATCTGTCAGAGATAATGCAAAACAATGGTGACAACTGTAGGGTTCTATGATTTCCGCGATCATGGAATAAAAATGGAATCTATTGTTAAACACGGAATATTACAGAATTAACAGTAATTTGATCAAAATTCTATTTTCAGGGGAAAGAGGAACATTTATCTGGGGCGAACATTCTGGGGGGGGTATCGCTAATGTGTGGGATCACCTGTACGTCACTTCATAAACACGTCCGCCCAGTTTCCAAATGACTTCTATGCATCAGGCGATATTCTGTTTTGCAAATCCTGTCACCATACTGTCGATTGGAAATGTGTAGATATGTGCAAAGACCACTTGAATTTAAAAACAAACAAAAAAGTCCACTGGGGAGTAGATAATGAAGGAACAAGAGTGAGTGATTTTTGATAAATACGGCCCAGGATTATGACATCATCTATCTGAGACATTTAAATGACAGTGGATAAGGAAAGTAACAGAAAAATGATGATGCTGGTACACAGTGTAACAGAGAGACATGATGCAAAGACTTGTAATGTTGATAGCACACAAAATGTGAGCAAAATGTTTTTATATGTGTGAGTCACATGAGAACAAATTACTGGTACATCGGTGGAGATTTACAGCCTACAAGTTTTATCAGGTTCATCACGTACCTTAATAGAGTTACAAGCCAAAAAGACATAATGAGGCAGTGTGAGTTGATAAGTGAAACAACAAAATCTGGCATAACTGGACTGGGGCCTGCTGATACGTTATCATTAGAGAGAGAGGGCGTATCATTTGCTCCAAGAAGAGGACAGGGTCTAATTTGTTCAGCTTGTTATGCAAATGTACAGTGAACATGGAATTTTTCATTAAAAACAAAACAAATAGCCTCGCTAAACTGCAGCGAACAACATCGATCTGAAGAACAGACCAATGATTGTTTCTGCTTTGCTTGCGTGACAGCTGATTTTCATACTAATAAAAAGTAGCATCACAGATTGTTTAACCACTGAGAAAAGAGGATATCAGCCAACTAATCCACTCCTGACAAGAAGGCGTCAGCACTACTTCAGACTTGTGTTATGCCATATTTGTTATAAAACGAGGTGGCAGTGCAAGCCAGTGAGCTGTGCTGCAGGCCCCTGAATGGCCTCTGTTTATCTGTAAGATGTCATACAGCCCTGCAGGGACTGTAAGTTTCATCTCTTTCTCAGAGTCAGAAGGTCACAGACTTGCAGGGCAGGATGAAACAGCCAACAGGTCGAATTATTAGCTCTGACATCCCGGGCGTGGGCCATGCAGGGACTGTGACTCAGCAGAAAATGGAGGCTTTTCCTCTCTCTGAACAATGGCACTGTTTCAATAAAAAATGTTGGGTTTTCTCATGCAGTTAAGTGAGACCACTGCAATGGCGCAGTGCCTCCACAGAGGGCTATACCGACAAAACACAGGGAGTTCCGGTGAATGAAAATGGACTTGAGTCAACATTTTTCTTCACCACAATGCAGAGGCATCCAGCAAGACACTGTTTACCTCGCAACACTAACAAAGAAGAAAATTACTGTCATTCTGTCAGTCACACACTGGCTCAAAGGAGAATGGACTACTGTGCTGTGTGTCTTTTGGCATCTCAGAAGCTTTCAGACTGGACTTTCTGGTTTGTATTTCATTTTAAAAAAAAGACATTTGTGGCATGAAAAAAACTTCTAATTAATTGTTATAAACAGTGATGAGTTTTTAGGGATTTAATCAACAACCCAAGAAGAACTTAAAGGAGCTGGATACAAAATTCAGCCTTATCAGATTGCGAGAAAAACATATTTTGCTATGTGAAGAATTAGTGGCGTACTGACGTCTAGATTGGAGATCGATGTCACGCGCCCTCTTTGTGTGTTTGTTATCGAGCTTCTCAGTTTCTTTGTTTGGTAGCTGGGACGGCCACACGTTCATGTTAGTTCATGTGAACCCCCTCCCTTCAAAACCACTGGCCGCCCCCATTCCCTTTCTAAAACCCAAAAGCAAGTACGGAGCAGCTGAGCATATTTTTATATTGAACGGAGGCCCAGCTAACCTTACAGACATTTGATTGGGAAGGCTAACATCACGAGCTGTTAGAAAAGTCACATAAACACCCTCACTTTGGGTTGTGGTTGAGATTCTGACCCACCGTGCATTGGGGAAAGAGAGACGTTTTTTTCGCTTGAAATAAAATCACGTTGTCACCAAGTAGATGTGGAGGACAGCTGAGCAAATGTTAACCGCTTGTTGGGCTCTGGCCTCTCTTGTTGCCCAAAAAGGAGGCTACAGGCCTGACCAGAGCTAGAATGAACGAGCGGCTAACATCATAAGCTGTTCAATAATTAGGCTACATAGACATTCTGTTGCTTTGTGATTAAGATTCTCACTCGCCATGCTTCATAGAAAGAGACAATTACACGTTTTTGTGCTCGAAATAACATCAAATCATCGTAGATTAAACGTAGGAGACAGCAAGCTAAAGCTAACTGCTAGCGAGGCTCTGGCTCTCATAAGCAGGGAGCTGCTCCGAACAGGGGGTGGAGCAGGTGGAGTGTCTGACATGCAGGTTTGTTTTGGTGTAAAGCTGATACAGAACTGCGACCACTAGCAGTGAATCAATTTTGTGGTCCTGCATCTTGGCAGAACTTTCCACCAACATGTAAGACATGCACACATATTAATATTAACCCATGAGTGAGGGGAAATTTATGTATCTGCTCGGGTTAATCTGGAGCACCAGTGTAAGAATAATTGAAGATAACGCTGTACACGTTTTAGCTGATGTAAGAGGTGGGTATTATCAGAACAAAAGCTTTGGATAATTGTTTTCAATTACTATCCAGACAGACCTTGAAAGACAAAAAGAAAAGATTGCATCGTCTGTAACAATACGAAACAATCCAACCCTCTATAAACATCAAAGAATAGACCATTTAGAGAACCCCAGAAATCAAAGTGTTCAAATAACAGTCATAAAAAGCCTGACTGAGGCTCTTTTTTGGTGGAGAATTAGATGTCCAACATCTATTCATTTGGTTGGTAAACACTGCTGTTGTGCAGAGCTGTTTGACTGACTGGAGATGACACATTGTAAGAGAGCGAGCTGAAAGGATTAGATTGGCTTTGAATGGAAACTAATCTGCACTCTTGTTTCTCGCAGCCTTTGATAAGGTGACACAATTAGATTGAGACTGAGGAGAGGGCAGAGAAGGAGTTTTAGCCTCTGCAATTGTTGCTGATGAAGCTGTCACGGCCGTTCAAAAACTAGATGCTCTCGTGCTAATATATTTTGATAATATATTTCATCACACTATGTTCATCTTCATTTAGCCCTTCTGATGATTTAATTGAGTATCTTGTTTAGAATGCAAGATGATCTTAATATTCTGTGCAGTGCGAGCACACACACACCAAAAAATGCCCATCAATCAATATTAAGTGATGCATTTAAATTGGTATAATTGAGTGCAAGCTATTCAACATGCATGAGACAACAGATACCTGAAAAGTAACCTTCCCGTTAAATAAACATTACTGCCAAACTCTCATTTTTGATTCATAGTTTGAGTTTGAAATGTGCTCTGAGATAATGAGACATAGCCTGTTACATTAAAAGAACAGAGAGAACAAAGACAAGAACTCAGAGAAAAGAATTTCGCTTAAATCACTGCAAAAAGCATCAACATGTAAAAGGAGAATCTCCACAAAGAGCTATAAAGTCTACTGTTCAATGCAACACAATGTCATAGCAAAAAATAAACACAAAGTGGCCACAGTCTGTATCAAAAATACAACATTCTTTGGTATTTTGGAGGCATGGGGACAAAGTATAATTCCAGCCTTGATCCCCAGCGGCTGAAGCTAGTCGAGTATCAGTGGGCCGCAGGTTGCAGGGCTCAGGGGAGCGTAGAGAGAGAATATACCAAAGAGAGGGTGCAGATGGATCTGGCCAAGTGAGACTTCAGGTGTAATGCATATCTAATGTGAGGCATTGAGAAGGTCAAGCAGTCTGGGAAATGAAAGCTATTAAATTCTCACAAAGCTGAGGTCCGGCCATCCTCAGCTCTGTCACATGCTCATGACACTGGAGGAAACAAACACATGAACATCCAGGACATGCATGCACACCCACACACAGACTACGCACAAGCATTAGGCACAAAAGTGGTCAAAAAGTATTTTTAAAAATGCACATAATCTGACACATGCAAAGACAAAAATAAACCCCCTGCAGTGAAAATGCAAGATTTTTGAAGTATCTGTTGTATTCCAAGTAACTGGAGGTCTGTTTTTACAGCACCGTTTGTGGTAAATCAATGCACAACAAATAGGCATTCTGTGGTGCGACTGAAACCCAATTACCATAATACCCATGCATCATCAGACACTATATGGAATCCTATACATACTAATAGCCTGAGGCTGTATAAGTTGCTGCAGAGCAGTAGCTGTGTCACACAGATTCAGTCAAATTACACACATCTACACTGAGCCTTGCTACATCCTCTCTCCCAAACATGCGACCAGAGACACACATAAACACACACAACACACAGTGTGCCTCCTTGTGCTGTCATTAAGAGTGGCGGTCCACAGAGCAGAAATCCGCATGGAGGGGCCGGTGGTGGAGTCATTACCTGGCCCAGTGGCCATGACCCTGCTACTCCCATTCCTGGACACACACAGTCACTCACACACACACACACACACACACAATCTTTGTCTCCCATACCCAAAGACATTAAAATGGCAGAGTGGCTGCCCCCTAGTCTAGAAATTTCTGAGCCATCCCCTTCACATACTATCAATGCAAGAACACCGACTGAGCGGAAAATTACACAGTAACACTGTTGATGAGTGTTTGCACAGGAAATAAAACAAGCTCTTAAAAATATACAGTGAGGCAGGGAGAGAGCCTTATTTTGTCAATCAATGTTCCATAAACATCTGAATAAGATGATGGCTATTAGCACTTAATATTTCACACAGCCTTAATAAATGCTATATTTCTCTCCCATATGTATAAACACACAAAAAAAGATGATAGGCAGCATCAGTCTGGCCCTGCAGGCAAACAAGCAGCAGCTGTTTCTCTCTGCCGTGACTCTGGTGTCTCACACTCCACCACGCAATTCTAGAAGCTGTCAAAGGCCGCGCCACCAACTTCCTTCATCTCTTTTTCTCTTTCACACACACACACGCAACAAACAAAAAAACAAACAATCCCCCGGCAGAGCTATCTTTTGGTGGGATGGTGTGTCAGGCTTATTAGGCTGTTTATCTGGCATATGTGATGCCAGTGCTGCCCCTGAAGATGCCATTAGGGCAGGCTCACTATATTAAACAGCTTTATCTGTCTAGCTTGGAGGAACGTTGATCTGTGTGTGTATGGGGACAGCGAAGGTTAAAGAGTGTATAAGTAAAGCAGATGTCACTTACAAAATTAGCTTTTGTGAACTACTTACCTCTATTATTGAATCATTTTGTTTTATAATTATGAAAGAAATTAAACTATTACAAAGCAGTTTACTGACCCCAAATGAGGCAGCAGAGGCACTGTCATTAAAGAAATTATTCATTTTAATAATCCAGGCAATGATACTACTGTTGCGTCTTGTGAAGCTAAATTAAATACACTTATTTAATTGTTTGGGCAGTTCTACGACTTCTTATTCTTTTTATTTAAAGGTGACAAAAACAAAGTAACGTGACAGATAAGATTGGATACAGCAGACAAAGGATATAAAAGGTCATACAGGAGTAAGAGCTCATATATCTCTACATCAAAACACAACATGGCCTCATATTCATAAAAGAAAAAAGCCCGGACACTAACAGGGGGAAAACACTGGTGAATCAGTGCTTTGCATCTTCAGTATTATCCTGAGGTTTGCTTTCAGAAGTGCCCCTCGGGGCGATCATGCAGGGCACCAGAGGGCTGCTTTTCAATGGGGTCTCAATATTGCACTTGTCTTTTCAGCTTCCATATATTGTGTTATGATCCGGCATGTGTGCCGCTGCAGACGGCATCATATGATACTATTGATCCGGGCAGTCAATATTAAGCCTGTTGAGTTGAGGTGAGTTTATTCACAGCCACAAGGCAGTTTGTAATTCTGAATGAGAAGAGACAAGGAATTATACTTTTGATTTGATATGGTAGAGAATATTACGAGAGAAAACTCAACAGATTCATATCTCAGAATCAACACTTTGCAGAGTGCTCATGAAATCCTTTTTTCAAAATACGTATTCTAAACACTAAATTTCCATTTTCTCCTTTTTTTACACTTCATTTTATACAGACATACTGATCAAAGGGCTTGTCCATATAGTATATTCATAAATAACTGCATTCAGTTTTCAGTATTTTTTATTTATTATCCGTAACCGCTTATCCCTTGCAGGAATGCAGAGGGGTTGGAGTTAATTCCAGCTAACACTGGGGGAGGGTGGGGTTCACCCTGGACAAATCACCAGTTCATCACAGAGCTGACATATAGAGACAAACAACCATTCACACTCACAATCGCACCAACGGGCAATTTAGAGTCACCAATTAACCTGCATGTCTTTGAACTGTGGGAGGAAGCCAGAGTACCTGCAGAGAACCCACGCAGACACGGCGAACCACTAAGCCACTGTGCTGCCCTAGTGAGTACTTTTGCAAACAGTAATCGAGCAACTAGGGGTGGGCAATAGAGGGATTTTAATTCTAAAATTTGAATTAATTAATTAAAAAATAGGAATTGTGAAAAACAATTTTCCCTTCAACTAGGGTAAATACAGTAGCTTACGGCTCTCTCTCAGCTTAGGGCTCTTATTTTCTATAAGTGAAGTTAGGTGAAAGTTAGTTTGGAATGTTATTAATCCTAAATTGGGGGATTCATCTTTATTTGATCAAACCTTTATTTCAAAAGAAGGTTTAGTTTGGTTAAAGCTAGGTTTGCACTTTATTCCCAACAGGAAAAATCATGTTTGTTTGAAATAAAAACAATGTATTTGAAATAATTCTTTTGTCATTTGTAGTTTAAAAAAATCTATTAAAATCAAAAACAGAATGTGGTAGAAAGAAATCTGGGATTTTCTTTTTAGGTCGTATCGCCCAGCCCCATGAGCAACATGTTCGTGAAGTCTGAAAAACAAACTGAACATAATGCAATTAGGTAAAAACGAGTCAGATGCTGTTAGCATCAAGGTAACCACAGCAATCAGTGCATTTAACTCCCAAAGCGACCGTTTCCTAAATTTAACCAGGTAGCTGCAAAATTAATTATATTTTATCTCAGTTTAAAAAAGTCAGCACTGATTTTTGGTTTCACAAGTGACCTCATACCCGCGTCTAAAGTCAAAGTGCTGCCTTTGACCCATTCAACCTCAGCGACAACCTACCGAAGCACATTTTGTCACTCTTTGTATTAAATCACTTGATTATGGGTGTAAATTATAGAATAGCTGCTGTGTGACTTTTCTCACCCAGTTGCAAACAGACTCTCCAAAAAAAACCAAACAAACGAAACAAAACACAACATAAAATGCAAACGAAAACACCTGGTTGTTACAGTGAGCACTCAGATGTGTTCCTTTGACCCTCAAGTAATGACGGAGGATAACATGCCTGTTTTAGAACAACAATACGCTCTGCATGTAACTGTCGGCAAAGTGTCTAGCTTGAGATTAAATTCACACATTCTCATATTAAAGACATTTTAATGTCTTGGCATGCATGAGTAATCTCGGTGACGCTATCTTATATTAATACTGAACAATCAGTGGGGATTACTGTGGGATTATGTAACATGGTTATCATATTCTTACTATGTCGCTGTTGCCATAGCACCAACAGTGACGGGACATGTGAGGTGACGTGCATGAGTACACTCCCCCTGAGCTGCTCTCCATCACAGTCAAGATGAATCGTACATATGTGTGTGTGTGTGTGTTTACCCTTATATCCTCCACTAGAGTACCTGCTCCTTGAGTGTAATTTATGCATTTCACTGGAGGATTTCTCATCCCCACTCCTCCTTCCTGCGAATTTATGTAACCACCCGCTCTTGTCCTCTCATCGAGAGGAATACATCACCATACACCTTCACTTCCTTTGGCTGTCAACGCATCCCTCATTCATCCTCGCTGTCTCATGTCAGTCCCCGTTTCTGGTTCATGCTCTGCCAGACAAAAGCAAGACACCTTCCCTGCTGTGAGTGTGTGTGCATGTCCATTTCCAAGTGTCTGTGTTTCCCTGTGCGGTAGGGTGACAACAGGTGACAGTGAGCAATGGTCCTGACTTAAAAGTGGGCAGCTGCTGTGTATGCGCTTGTGCTTGTGTGTTGGTGCGAGAAAGATGTGCGTGAATGTGTGTTTCAAACTATGATAGTGACAGTTGAGAGGGAACTGGGAGGTGCAGCACTCCGTTCCGTCCTGATGCCCCTGTCACTTCTTGGCCTTGTTCCCTTCTCTCAACTTCCCTTAGCATCCAGCAAGAGGTGGAGGGTGGGTAAGAGCAGTCACCCATACTCAGGGGATGGCCATCCTCCCCTGGGCACAGACATCAGAGCAAGTGCCATAGATGCAAAGATCTCAAGATCAAAGAGGCAACTTTGAATAAATTTGACTTTGAGTGTTGATCAAGTCATTTTTAGCACTGTTTCATAACACATTCAGTTCCTCCACAAGCCTCAACAGTGCATTGTAATTGTTGCAACTGAGAACTCATTTTTAGAGGCTTAAGCTTTGATGAAAGGGCAAATTTAACTGGATTTGTCTGAAGTCGGCCATTACTGAGGATCTCAGAGGAGATTCAAAGTGCAGAACATCCAGAGTGGATACACATGTAAAGCCTAAACCAAGAGTCTACTGCTCGCCAGACTAATCACTTCATTGGGAATCAATCGGTGACTGGATTTACCGATATCGACCACTGATGGTGGATATGTTGTTAAAAAGAGGCAGTTTGTTAAGAACTAGCATTTGTTGTTTGGGTCTTTTTCAAGTTATGATCAATAAAACGATGGACTGGTTTCTCAGTCTGTATCACTTCTTAAGTGACCAGAAGCTTCTGTTTTGTTAACTACTGTTGCATCTGGGCTTTGAAAGACCACTAATTGGGCGCCCTAGCTGCAGCGGCCAGGGTTCGATCCCAGCCTGAGGCCCTTTGTGACATGTCATCCCCCCTCTCTGCTCTTCCTGTCTCTCTCTAGCTGCCACTCTCACAGATAATACAGCTTAAAAGCCAAAAAAGTCAACTACTTATGGTAGGGTTGAGTATTGGCAAGAACTTCATGATACATACGTACATACATATACAGCAACATGATGCAACTGCGATATAGTGCAGTATTCAATAGAGTTCACTGAAAATGTAAAACTAGATGCAAGTTATTGTGTATGATCTGGGTAGTCTTCATACATCACATCTCTTTATATTGATAATTTAACTGACAAAATGAGTCAAAACAATTTAATACAAAATTTCCTTTCCAGTTTATTTGAATGGTATTGGAAAATTACCAAACACACTGATGTAGCTGCCAAAACATCAAAATGAAAAAATGAAATTTAAGTGCACTCCTGCTCTTTAACTCAACACACTGGAACAGTGGACTTACAGAAATTGAAAGAGTGAAAATAAAATGTATTAGTGTTCTTTTGTGTCATTAAATTTTAAGGTTGGGTTTTGGCAAGGACTTCATGATACGATACATATAACGATACATGGGTCACAATAAGTTACAGATATCACGAAAATAAATATCCCGATATATTGCTGTATCAATCTTTTGGCACAGCCCTAATTTATAGTGTGTTTCCACAAGATAACATGTTTTGTATAAGTTTGCATGTATCACAAATATTTTGACATGATGTCAGATATTTGTACTTTTTCTCACAGCTGGTTCTTGTAGCAATAAAATAGTTTCAAATCCATGTAGGTACCATTTTCATTCAATTAGTCCATGGCACCAGATATAGATCAAAAGGTAAATGCAGACTACATAATCCACTAATGAACATCAATTATATTTTGTAAACATACATAAAATTTATATAAAATATTATATATGGCTTATCTGCTTACTTAAGCCAGCTCTGGACTTTAAATAAGCCGGCAGCTTATATTTTTGCTTCAAGCTAACTGGCCTAATGTCACATCTCACTCCAACATTAGTAAAAACTTCTTTTTTGTTGAAACAACTCTGCCAGCAGTATGTTTCAGAGCCCTGTTCTGTGTCTCCGGGGGGATGTTATTGGTTGCCACAACCAAACACGAGTCCTTGGTAGCAAGCTTCCTGTGATGCTGCAATTTAATTAGCATTCGTGTGGCATACCACAGTAATGAGCACACTGAGGTAACGGATGACTGTGACACAGCGACAGGTTGTGGCGATGCAGAATTAAAATGAGAGAAAGTGAGAGGAGAGACAGAAAGAAATACCATTCTGTGGATCTGCCAATTAGCTTTTCCCTCTGAAAAGGTTATTCATTTGACAGCACCAAAGATGTCTTGGGAAAACAAAGGATTTAGAAGACAAGAAGCTTTGCAGCATGACTTGCAAGTTTTATCAGCCATTTTGTGTGTTTACTTGTGACTTTTGCACTGTTTTTTATCAGCCTAATCCTAAACTTGCAGATATGATTACAGTTTATCAGGACATTAAAGCATTTAGATGTATTCTATCTTTGCATTTTGAAGTTTACTACAAAGTTAATGTGACTGTGTGGGCTTTTGTTGAGATTTAAACTCCTTACATTGTTCAATACACTGGCTGGCTGGGTCCACTGACTCACAAGGACTCCCCTGTGTGCTACAGTTTACTATTGGCGGTATTATAGACAGACCCTCTCTAATGAACTAGCAGAAGGTATTTGCCTGCGGCCAGTGGCACAGATGACTTTACTGTCCCCGTTCCACTTCAGGAAGGAGGAATCGATGTTTATGAGTGTTTGGAGGAAGAGAGGAGAGAAAAGCTGCAAAGAGTAAAAAAGCAATCCTTTAAGGGCAGACACACTTCTAAAAACACTACACATTAGCATCTGACACGTATGAATCACATGTGCATGAGCAAAAAAGCAAAACAGGGGACAATGCACCAAAAGACACCGTGAAACTGATCACATATAAACAAATACATGCAAATGGAGTGGGTGGATTCATGGAAGCATTAAAAAAAAATAGGAAAGGCCCACAGGAGATAAATTGTGATTTAAAAGATAGTGAAGAGAGAAAAAGTGAGAAAAAATGAGGAGGAGAAAATGATTTCAGCACTCTGAGAATATTTTATCACTGCCAAAAGCAGAGATTGAGATATGTCAAACCCATTATTAATGTGAAGATACTGAAACATTAGCGCCACTTGTTCCAAATTGACACTGATATTACAGTGTAATGTGAGATATTCTCAACATCCATGCCAAATATGATGACATTCGTTTTGACAATGCTACTTCTCCAAATATGGTTTCCAATCTGTCTTGCTGTCAAGCATGACAGGCACGTCGACAGCTTAGTTAACCACTTACAAAACTGACGGCTGACAGGGCGGCATTAGGGGAGGTAACGTAACCATAACGTAGCTGTAACATTTCTGGCATATCGGCTCACAGCAAGACACAACTGTGAGGATTTTGCCTGAATAAAACAACAAGTATCACAGAATTTGCCAAGTTTTGTCAATCATAGAAAAGTGAGTTCAAGAGTGGCTTGTGATTTACAAATATCTTGTTTAGTATTCAAACATCCCAAAAGCAAAGTGTTTATATCAATAAATTTGGTTCAAATTAGGTTAGGAATAAAAAATACAAATGAATTACATAAGCATGAATGCATTCATGTTTCCATCTGTACATAGCTACATTATGCTTTTTACACGCTCCCTTCCAGGTGATCTAATGTGGGAATCTTCTATGAGACTCTCCTCTGGTGAGACACACAATGTCAGTTGTAAAAGAGCCTAGAACAGGATGATGAAACGGGGTGGTGATATGAGTGAAGACTTTCCCTTCACCTGCCGAGTGAGACTAGCATTAGCATAAGTCGTTCATCTCAGCAGAGGACGGGATGAGTTTGGTTGACAGGTGAGGCTTCAGGTTTACTCAAACAGTGGCAGAGTTAACTGCAGGGGGGATGAGTGAGAAGGCTTAACACAAGTCTTCTAGTATGCTTGTGAAATGCATCGGGGGAGACCGAAGATATGCTGCTGATAGGATAAATGGGTGCATATGTCCATAAATTAATATAGTTGCATTTCCAAATGAATGGTCAGTGTTTGTCAAGGACAATAACTGCGATCAGACACACACACGCACACACACAGGTGCACTATCCACTCCTGTTGATTTCCTCCCCTGTACTATTGATTGCCTTTCTCCTCTTTCCCCGGTGTTCTCTCTAACAGCTCCTCTCAGCGATCTATAAAGTAAATAAAGGCAATGCTGATAGAGAGAGTGAGAGAGAGAGAGAGAGAGAGTGGAAGAGAGGGAGAGAGCTTGCATCCTGTTTGCTCTCAGACCAGTGAGGTGATTTCAAGGTTGATTGGGAACAACAAACTATCTGGAAGAACACTTTGAAGATGAGCCGCATGCTGTTCTTCCCCTCAACACGTCTCCTTTCAGCACAAAGTAAGTGTGGGTGGGAGAGTGTCTGTGTGAATTCTAAGAGTTCCTCGTGTTTTGGCCTTTTTGCTATATATTATAAAAGATGCATTGTTTAAGCCTTTGGTCTGCAGTCAGTTTACTAGGCACAGAGCCTGTTTTCACATCTTTTATTCTTTGCAGAAATATCTTTGACCTTGACCAGGCTGGGAAAAGCATTTCACATGACTGCATTGAATATGAACACAGAAAAACACTAAAATCCACTCTCATTCTCCACATCCATCTGTTCTTCCGCCTTCTCCACAGACTGACCCTGTGGGCATCAAAATGCTGCCGTTCACTTATGGATGCTCATTGACTGTTTTTCCTTTTGGCTACATTCTGCAATGTCAGGTTCATCAATTCAGGCTTTGACTGAGCAGCACTCAGAGCCAGAGGCGAGCATGAGAGGATTCTGCACAAGATGTTTAACAATAACTGAGGTAAAAATTGAAATG